>JAVTVY010057367.1:0-29581 GCA_036873755.1 Hanleya hanleyi | reverse complement strand
AAATTTGAGAAAGATCCATGAAGTAGTTACCGAAAAATAATGATGACAAGATTTCACTGGCAAATTCAAGATGGCTGCCATGGCAGCCATATTTAAAATCGTATCGACACCGCATGAACAAATTCTGGTGTACTCATTGGGGAGAACATGCATGCCAAGTTTCAGCTTAATCGGCCAAGTGGTTTCAGAGATGTTTACGGACGACGGACGACGCACGACGGACAATCAGGCCATGGCATTAGCCCATGGGGCCTTCGACCCAGATGAGCTAAAAAGGCATAAACTCTAGAATTTGGAAGATTATCTTGGATATGACGTAAACATGCTAAAGTACCACAGTTACACTTTAACTAGAATAGCACTATTTGTCTACGAAAATCAAGTTTGATATTTAACTTCATTATACCTAACCTTTTTGTCTCCACCACCTGCTGTGTGTGAAACATTGTCCATAGAACCACACTTGGACTCTGCCTTCCATTTTGGTTTCTCATCATGAATCTAGATTATACATGTCAAGGAAACATGAGCAATAGTTCTAACAAAAAACTACACAACTCAAGTGATATCTAAATCTGCAGCAGATCAAGGGAGAGCTTTGCATTATGTTTACTTGTCATGCTTGTGTAGATTAAAATACTGGACTAAAATCACAGAAAATATAACGGACTATGATACTGGACTAAAATCACAGAAAATATAACGGATTATATGATGCAGAAACTGGAATTTGGAAAAGCAGAAATTCCTGGGGACGCCCATGATGCTCCATAGAATGCATCATCATCTTCACATGAATTGATCTAGAGCTTGATGGATGACGGCATTCACACATAATGCATTTGTGATAGAATTATTGATTCATACTTTGTGAAATCAAATGTGCCTGTTTCAGGGGCATGAATGGCTCAAGGATTACCAGTCATGGGATTTCTGGGGGAGAAATCCAAATAAAGCAAAAATAATTTCCTGACAATAAATGTGAACAGAATGCATGACCATCCAAGAAAATGAATCATGTTGAAATGGCGTCTGGACTTGAAAAATTCCCCCCCCCCCCCCCAAAAAAAAATGTTCAAGCCAATTAATTTGCGTGTCCTATAAGGAGAATTTTCAAGGTCATTACCTGTGTATTATATTGCTGACAAGTGAAGTAAATGATAAGATTACTAGGCATTACTCATTAATGGGTTCAACGCCTGGTTTCAGGCTTCAGTCAGCAATATTTTAACTAACTTTAACCAGTAATGCATACAACCTGTACAAGTAACATCACATGCCTCTATGTATATCCTGCACAATGGGTTTGCAGCATAATTATAATTAATTAATTCATAAATTAATTCATATTTGGACTATAAAATCTACAAAACAAATGTAAAACGATTAGTTTGTTTCAATTCAAACAGACAATCAAATTACTATAAATATTATAACAAATTGTATTATAAATTACTATAAATATATATATATATTCCTGCACTAATTTAACCGTAATTAACTTTTGATATTTTCAGACCCTCTATTCAAGTATAATTAATGTGGAGTTTTGACCAACTTCAAACCCAACCTTTTTGTCTCCACCACATGCTGTGTGTGAAATATTATCCATAGAACCACACTTGGACTCGGCCTTCCATTTTGGTTCTAGACATAAGAACCAGTAATAAACACAATGTACACACTAGTCATGCTAGTCATACACAGACAGTGACACCCAAAAGCTACAATGTAGCTAGTTTTCATGTATATTTTGCACACCATAAATACTAGACCTCGTTGTGGAATGAGGAATTTATTGGAAATTTAGTCTATACAGCAATATACAATTGCAGGAAAAATATAAGAGGAAAAACAAAAAGGAGAGAATTGGGAGGTCCTGATAGCTAACATTTCACACTCCAGCGATCATATTTGCTCTCACTCTGGGTTGCCATGAATATCATAAAGTAGCCGCCCTGTAATAGGTCTGATTCTTGATAGCAGATTAATCAAATGGGGTTACTGTGTGCCCTTCTTCATCTGTGAATATAAGGTCCAAGTGAAATTGCATAGGATAATTATTTGCTGAGATAGTCCGTTCAGCAGTTTTCTACCTTGAATTTAAATCAACCCAGACAGAGGGCACATAAGATTAATGGAACAGAAAACACGGAGTTATGGTACACCGGAGGTAGTCCACATACAGAGGGGGAGGAGGGAGGGAGGGAATTTGGCTTAATGTCACACTCAGTTTGGTTGGTGGAGGAAGCCGGAGTACCCAGAGAGAACCACCGCCCTTCGGCAAGTAACTGACAAACTTTCCCTCGTGGACCAGCTGGGCTCGAACCCGTGCCGGTTCAGCGGTGTGAGGCTAGCGGTCACCAGCGAAGCGCCTTAGACCACTCGGCCACCGAGGGCCCCTCCATACAGAGGGGGAGACCTACTGGAAATACACACCAGAACTACAGATCAGTGTTAACTACAGCACACAAAATCCATTTAGGTTTAGCGAAATCTACAAGGAGAGCACACCTTTTTGTCTCCACCTCCGGCCTTGTGCTGGGCATTATCCATAGAACCACACTTGGAATCTGCCTTCCAATCGATTTTTTCATCATGAATCTACATGCAATATCAATAGTAGTACATAAAAACATATGCAAATACATTATGTAACATTTTTAGTTAGTTCGGGATTTTGAAAACAAAAACTTTGGTGAATTCAGCAATAACTCATGTAGCAAATAAGAACAATAGATCACATTCAACATATTCACTAAATTATTTTGACTATATATGAACTAATATGATATAGTCAGGCATAACATAACCAATAATACCATCAGGGGTCGAATAATTCAATTTTCAAGGTTATAAAGTCCCAAGAAATCAGTGTTGTTTCTTTACGTTTTCCAACTAAGTTTACCTGTCATGATTAACTTGTGCTTTTTCAAAAGTTCTGGACTTTGATTTAAATTTTTCCCTTTACATTAATACCTAAAAATACATGTAAAATATTCTACTTCTGTTACACTACATACATGTATTACAAAAGTAATATTCTACTTCTCTAACAATACAGATTAGACAATTACCAAAGGATTAATATAGGCAGCACTGAGTAACAGTCAAATAGACTAGTAGTCAATATCATCACAGATTACACAGTGAATATACATGTAGGCAGCATTGAGTAACAATGTCAAATTTAAGTCAATATCACTACAGATAAACAAAATATAAAAATAAACCTTACAAAATTTCTATCTACATGTACATGTCTACAGGTAATACAACTATGAGGTACTACAGGTATTATGTGTGTGTGAGTGTAATG
Organism: Hanleya hanleyi; assembly: GCA_036873755.1. Lineage (NCBI taxonomy): Eukaryota > Metazoa > Mollusca > Polyplacophora > Lepidopleurida > Hanleyidae > Hanleya > Hanleya hanleyi. The sequence goes on along the minus strand of JAVTVY010057367.1, from coordinate 26,262 downwards.
ACTGCTACATGTAATGTGATGCAATGAACTGAAAGTATGTATTAATCTGTAGTTGGCACTATGACTGACTCCTCACTGTAATTTAATTAAATATTAAAAAACTTAATTTCCAAAAGATTCCAAAGATTATATTTCACTTGTTTTTTGTGGTTTAATTTCTCATCATATTTTCAAATGTTTCCAACTGATGACTTTGAATACCTCTGAATTATTTTGAAGCAGGTAAAATAGTAAAGTTGTGTGTAATAGAACTGGCAAAGTATAAGTTGATGTATGAACAATGAAGGAACACAAAGATAAACCATTGCTGACTTAAAGCAGTACAGTAAATCCTCTAATAATTCATCGCCTCATTTAATATTAAATTCAATAACCCCAGTTTTGTGGAAGTTAATCACTCTCAAATTGAAGAAATAATGTATATCAGCAGGATTTTGGATCAATGTTCTAATAAATTTGATATCCCCTTGATTTTATGGTGAGAAATTTCATTTCTTGTGATTGTAGGTGATATGATCTTTGACTGGAGTGGATCAAGTTGTTTTTATTTAAATTAAGAAGATCTGCACCAATCAAGGATGCTTGAAAGTTTAGTCAGACAAAACCTGAGTGTATAACATTGTTCATGGGCTACAACAGGTGTACATGTAGTGTTTCTGATCCCTACACTACATACTACCTAAATATCCCAGATAAAAAAAAAAATAGATGAACGACATGCTCAGAAATTGGGTAAACAGATGTTTGAACTGTACATGTACATAAACCCAGCCTTTCTCACTTCAACGCTTAGATATTAGTTTTGGATGGGATAACTGACAGGTGCATTGATGATTGACTCCCAGTGTAAACTTTTGGTTCGTAATCCCTCTCTCTTGCACATATATCTACACTGAGCTTGGGACTAGTGATAACTGGTGTCAATATGGTAAATATGCATCACATTATCTCACAACACCATGAAAGGACCACAATGCTAGCCTAAGGTCATCCACAATAATATTTTTGTTTCCAGTAACCCTATACCTACCCGTATATTTTGCAGTAAAAAAAAAGTTTGGGTAGACAATTTGTTTTATTTCTATGTTTTTCAGTAGTACTCTGTGAAATACTATACAAAAAGGAAACAAATTCATTAAAAAAAAATTAAAAGAAATTAAAAAAAATTAGAATTCCTCCCTACCTACCTATCCAAATTTTCTAAATTTGGTTACTGGAAACAAAAATATTATTGTGGATGGCCCAATACATGTACACAGATTCTAATTTTGGCAACTTCAAGTTGAAAATAGCCCAGTTATCAGTTATTACTACATGTATGTACATAGAGCTCGACAGGATTTCTTGAGAGGTGGTCGTACATGTATCCTATGTTTACTTATTAGAGATCCCAGTACTGTGCTGTTCAACATAGGCAAAAAAAATAAAAAATAACAACATCATGAAGCTGGGCGTTAAGAGGGGGTCATTCGCATCCCCTCACCCACCCAGCGATGCCCTTGATGCTGCCATATTAAGGAGAGGGAAAGTATGAACCACAGAGTTAAGTCTGGAGTCACACATCGATGTACGCTTTTGGGCCACTGTGCCAAGACTATTATCTAAGAATTAAAATGGGAAAGACGAATTAGACCATTATCTAAGAATATAAATGGGAAAGGCAAATTATTTCAAATATCTATATTAGGTGTGATATACATATAATCTACAGTATACATGGGGAATATAACTACCCCTACAGGCTACGGGTTTATAATTCAGCATGTTCAAACCTTAACATCGCCACCTCCAGCTTTGTGCTGGGCATTGTCCATGGATCCACATTTGGAATCTGCCTTCCATTTAGGTTTTTCATCATGAATCTACATGAAAATATACGATAAACCAATGTGAACCTTTTGGTTCCAAAATCAAACTGTTCTGTCACATGGACCTTCCTGACTTGCAGCTCATCTTTGCACTCTTGCTTGAAGAAAGGTACATCTTGAAGAAAGGTACATCATAAATCATAGTGGCTTCCAGATTAACTGCGTTTTCATAAACTGCACATAAATTAAATCAATATTAAGCTTAACTATTTATATTTCTTCGTCACGTTTATTCATCATGTTCATGGACAAACATGTATGTTGGACCCTCATGAAATTTCAGCTGAAGTAAAAAAATAATGTAGACAACCACACATGCATAATATATCCAAAATGTGAGAGATAGGTTATTGGTCATATTTATGATAAAAGAATAAGACAGAAAGTGAACAGAAGGACATAAAGAGACTGTGTAATAAACTTCCTCTGAATGTCAAACCTTCACATTTCCACCGCTGGCTTTGTGTTTAGCATTGTCCATTGAGCCACACTTAGACTCGGCCTTCCAATTCAATTTCTGGTCATGGATCTGGACACAATGAAAAAACAACAACAACAACCCAGGCATTATTTTGAAAGTCTGAATAAAAAGTTCTGTTTAGTGTATTCACTATTGGATACATAATCCATGTTAATCTATGAACTTGCAATTGAAGCTTTAACTGGAAACAACACAAGTTTCATGTACACATGTAGCACAATGAGAAACAATACTGCAGATTGACTGGCTCAAAGCACACACAGACTGGGCAACTTGAGGTACGATCCAAAAATATCTAATTACAAAACAATTATTGGATTTACATGTACCTCTTATTATTTTATAGTCACTACCAATAAAGTTACATGTATTGCCAAATTCAAGGTACTCAATTAAAAGCTATTAGGCTTGTGCAGCCTGGACAGGATTATAGGGATGTTCCATAAAAAATGTACATGGCATAGGGTACGGCAATTCAAATTCATGAGGTAAGAGTGGCATATGTTTAAGTCTTTCGATAATAGGCAGATGGTATAGTTGTTGTTGGGATCAGAAAAAGTTGCCTCTCCCCTACCATGTCTACATGTACCTATGTATATTTTTCTGGAACAGCCCTGAGCCATGAGTTAGAGGTGAGTGGACACAATAAAATATATATGCAACATTTCAGGGCTGACAAAACCAATAAATGTAGACAGCCATGGTCATACAATGTACATATGTTCAACCTTTCATATCTCATATTTCATAAGTTTCATATTTTTTAAGGGTTAAATTTTCTCTCTTCTGTAGTATTCACTCATGTTAAAGCCCGCTAGGGTTCTGTCCATGTTTGGTGGCACACCCAAACTACAGACAAGATACCTGACATCCAGCAATGCTATCTGACATGTCTGATAAATGTAAGGCTCAATCAAATTCAGTTAAATTTGCACTATGTTTTAACCGACAAACCAGTAGGCACTCTGGAATGTCTGGGCAGAACCATGATGGCTATTACGTATACATGTAGGTTCAACTACTCCAGAATCTGCTATTGTTAGACTGGAATAGCCAGCCATTGTTAATTCCTTCCTACCAAAATGTCACTAAAAAGAGGAAATAAGTATAGATATGGTTTGTTTAATTTCAAGTCTACATGGGTTACAAAAGTCAAGTAGTTATTAGGACTAAAACTGAAATATTATTTCAACCTTTTTGTCTCCACCACCAGCTTTGTGTTGAGCATTGTCCATAGAACCACATTTGGACTGTGCTTTCCATCTTGGACTCTCATTATGAATCTGAATTTAACATATCCAAATATGATGGCTTTCTCAGACATTTTCGTCCACAAATCCATTTAACAAACACTTCATAAACTAAAATTTGACAGGTTGGATCTTAAAAGTTGCACAGATAAAAGGCTGGGAAAAGATTGTAGTCACACAAAGATAAGGGGATGATGACTGTGGGAGCCAGGGGTCAAAATTCACACCTGTCTACCTGTCAGGTAGTTTTCAAAAGAGACAGCTAGACATATAAAGTACCTGTCTCCAGTGAAAGGTAACCAATAATTTTTTTTTCCAAAGTTCAAACTATATCTTAGACAAAATTCATTCAATACAGCTGTTAAGTTGTGTATCATTAATTTATTGGTAGCTTGCAACATGTAGTTTTGTCAGTAATCTTAAAACGTCTACTTGACAATTTCAAGATGTTCAACGATCACATGTTCAGGTAGTTCTTAAAGGTGACAGGTAAACTTTTTGCTCACCTGTCTCCTGTGACAGGTAAATTATTTTGAATATTTCCACCCCTGGAGCCACATTCATTAGGGCAAACCCAAGAACATTGTAAATATACATAATAGCAGAAGAATACCTGTGCCTGGCTTTAAGATAAGGAATGCTGAAATGGAATCAATATAATGGTGACATCTCTTCCCTCACTCACCTTTTTGTCTCCACCACCTGCCTTGTGATCCATGTAATCTGTAGATCCCACCTTAGGCTGGGCTTTGGCTTTAAAATCTACCTTCTGGGTCTCAATCTGCAATTATGTATGTAACATTTCAGCGCTGACTCTCCCTCGACTTCAAATATAAATGGAACATCAATGAGGCCATGAGAGAGAAAATTGAACTAATATTCCTACGAAGTACATGTAGGCTACTATCTGCAAATTGTTGGTAGTCAGTCAGTGAGTCCATCCGAGACCTATTGTCCGAAAAAGTTAAGGAGAACGGTTGATATTAGAATCTTGATTTTTTGCATGAAGGTGTATTAGGGGACTGTTACCGGCAAGTTCTGAGCTGACCTACTTTTGATGAAAATCACTGGTGATTCTGACTTGGGCTGTGCCCATTTTAATATAGGCAGGATTTTAACTTGGGACGGGGGGATTTCCAAGAGCTGAGTGCGCGTCGGAGTCCTAATGCCTACCCTACTTCGTAGGTCCTGTGACATTAGTCACACTGCCATGTCATCATTTGTGGGAGAAGGGGGGATATAGGGGACTACAAATATAAAGAACAGTTCACCACACAAATGCATCACATGCTTTACATACATGTAGTCATGAGGATAGGGAGGGAAGATACAGACAGAAAAGTCAGCATATAACAAGAGTTCTGTTTCCTCAAATGTCACACCTTTTTCTCGCCACCACCAGCTTTGTGTTGGGCATTGTCCATAGAACCACATTTGGACTCTGCCTTCCACTTTGGACTGGCATCATGAATCTACATGTATAAAGTGTTATAACAGCAAAACAAGACACAATCATCGAGTAAGGCTATTGTTGAAATAATTCAATCACCCAAAATTCTGCATACATTTTTTATCAGCCTACCTAACAAATCAAATTTGATAACGGTTTTTAACCTCAATATATCTGGGTGAAAAAACCCCAAACATTTGTGGTGACTGAATTATTGGAGAATTGTCAATACCACCTTGGTGTTTTAAGATAACACCTATCAGGATATGGACAGGGGCATTACATTGGTCAGAAGCTAACTACATGTACTTGACCAAGGGGTGGACAGCCTTCTTCGTAGGCTAGAGACTGAGAAAAGAAAGTCAACATTTCAGTTTCTATTTCTACTGATGTCAGACCTTTTTGTCTCCACCGCCAGCTTTGTGTTGGGCATTGTCCATAGAACCGCACTTCGATTCTGCCTTCCATTTTGGTTTCTCATGGTGAATCTGCAGAGGTAATGGACATGCAAGAGATCGCAAACTTCACATATAAGCAAGCATACACGAACGAACATTCCAAAAACTTCATTAAAACAAAGCAAATATATTTGTGCAGAGAAGACAATAGTTAGTTCTCAGATGTGTCTTAGAATATGACCCTCTTTTTATGTCATGCAATATTTTGGTGCAATCTATGCATTTAGTTTTATCATTGTCTCTGTACAAGTACATAAAGTTACTTTGGTATAATGATAGAAAAAACAACAAACAACTGTATGTGCATGAAGTAACAATGAAACAAAATGTACAGAATAATTGTCCTCCACTACATGCAACAGCCCACACAATTCAGAAAAGTCACCTTGGCAAAAATAATGTCATATTAAAATAATTTCTATTTAACACCATTTTAAATATTGCTGAGGTGAACTGATTATGCCACGGCATTTACCTCGGCAATTGCTGATTGCTGAGGTGAATTATGTGGGCTGTGCAAGTGTTACAGGTTGTGTTGAGCATTCTCAGCACCAGTCTTGGACTCCTTAGTGTTTGACCACCCTACTTTGGCGGGCCACCATACATGTAAATTTGTCTCTTGTGTGCTGTTTAATAACAAATCAGCAATGTGAAATTTCTCCATAATGATCTCGGGAAATTGGCTGAATATTATGGATTAATTATGTTTTGCATTATTTCAAGCCTGCAAGTGGCTCACGGTGAAAATATAGGAGAAAATATAGGAGAAAATATAGGAGGAAATTTGCCAAAATATAGGAAAGTATAGAAAATTTATGATAAAATATAAGAACTAAAGGAGTGTACATGTAAGACAGGTCACTACTACATTGTATATTCCAAACTTGGTAGTTTTCTGGTGTTTAATAAAATTATTTCCACTGAATGCAGTCATAGTGATTGAGGAGACCCGTTCTGCTGCTTGGTTCAACAAAGAGAGATTGAAATGTGTTTTAAAAAAATTCTGGAATGTATTTTCTCATGCCAAATTGACTCATTTCAGAGCATTGGTGAATGTTTCATGAGAAAAAGTCAAAATATAGAAGGTTTTGAGTAAAATATAGGAATGACTCAAAAATATAGGAAACATAGGAGGCACTTGCAGGCCTGTTAATTACTATTGAATGATTCAAAGACACAGCATAAACCTCATGTAGCTTGTACTGAATGGAGGGACAGTCCAGACTACAAGCTTAAGGCTAGTTATTTGTATAAAGATGTCAGACCTTTTTGTCTCCACCACCAGCTTTGTGTTCAGTATTATCCATCGAACCACATTTGGACTCTGCTTTCCATTTTGGTTTCTCATCATGAATCTGGATAGATGGTTGGTTATGATGGAGTACATAGAATAGATAACAAAGCTGTTGTAACATGCAAACAGGCATAATAACATTCTACATTTACATGCACTGACCATGCCGACAGGTTCAGCAATCGACACCCAATATTTAGTAAAATTATTCTCTGCTGACAAGCCCATCAAAGTTGATAAAATTAGTATGATCCACAACCAATACTTTGTCATCTGTTTATATTTTAATGTGCTTATACCGAACAATAAATATCACAAATTTGGTTAACCACTGAGAACCTAGTTCCAATGCAATGCTAGGTGACCAAGGAATGACTGAAATATATGGCTTGAACAACGTATTTGCAATCTCACCAACATGCATGACCAATGTCTATTAATTTGACCATTTCATCTCCTTATAAATTTACCTATTTATTTGTGATTCAAACAATGGAGCTTGAAAGAATATCTGGCTTTTAATAAAAGTTTTGAAGAGCTACATATTTTACAGGTGTAATCTATCAGACCTTTTTATCGCCTCCACCGGCTTTGTGTTGGGCATTGTCCATAGAACCGCACTTGGACTCTGCCTTCCACTTTGGACTGGCATCATGAATCTACATGTACATGTACAAAGTATGATACATGTAACAGCAGGAGAACAAGACCTGAGCATTATCCATGTTATCTAGCGGTTAAGCCCATTACACCATACATGCAGCTGAAATGCATCTAAATGAAGACTGCATGATCAGGACAAGCAACCCTGTCATTTTTGGCTTACATCCTCTTTTACTGGCAATGATATGTACATTCTCCTCATATTTCTCCCCAACTCTCATTATTTACCTCCTTAACTTTCCAAAGAAAAAAATGACCAATTTCTTTTCAAATCTCAACAGGATAACTATTGGGTCACACAAACATCATCTACCAAAATTGAGGTAAGCAGGTCAAAGGTCAAGATCACTGCAAGCAAAACATCCGAACAAATGCAGAGTTTTTGAGAGAGGATTTACGAGGGGTGACGAGCTGCCCGAGAACTAAATTGAGGTCAATGGTTAATGTCACAAATTTTGCCAAAAATCAGGAATCATCTTAATTCAAATTATTTTTTTTTTTGAGTGGATACATCCGAGACAACATGCCAGGCATTGAAATTGGCAAAGGTCAACTTCACATCCCCCAAACATCACATCACATCCCACACTCCCCCTCCCCAGAAATTGTTGAAAACATTCTCTATACTACATGTACATGTATTACCCCAGTTCAAGGATGTTGATTGTGATCAAATTTCAGAAAAAGTCAACATTTATGGCAAACAAGAAAACCTATTGGGGTCAAGAGGTCAGAAGTCAAGGCCAATAGGAACAATAATCAGGAAACTACAGAAACTCAAATTTGTTTGAGTGGATGCATTTTATGAATGGTAAACGATGTGTCAGGTATCAAGATTGCAGTCAAAAATCAATGGCATTGGTCACTGACCACCTGTAACTCACTGAAATCAAAAAGACTTGGATTTTGTTCTAGTGATGTAGTCCATAGCTCTTGTTGCGATATAAAGTGGAGTGAGTGAGTGAGCGAAGAGTGGAATAAACGAATCATGACAGTGATGACTGCCATTTGGTGCCCTTTGTCTCAATCTACTCTGCACTCTACAGATACTGATGATAGTGACTTTATTGTTCAAGAACACAAGCATGACAAGACAGTAATATTTGTATTTCAATCTAGCTTCTAGATGTACTGTGCATGTTAACCTGCCCTCATATGAATTTACCCAAGGTGTACTTTACCTGGAGTTGATCTACATGTATGCTTTTGATTTGAAATACTCTAAAGTATTAACTCTAACAACCACACCCACTCCCAAACTGTGAAAACAATTTTCTCAGTGAGTAAGCTATGGATTTTGAGTAGTCATCAATTGGAGGAATGAAAATATATGATGGAGCACTTGATTTCTGAAGGAAACTCCAATTTGGGTGGACATTGTCGGAGGCTTTAGCAACTATTCACATTTCATTTTGAAATTACACAGAAAAAACTCATGCTTTAATGGCTAAGAGTTGAATCAGAGTGTTCATCTTGTGTATAGTTAAGGTGCATGTAACATGATGTCAATTTATAAGTATATTTACGGTAAATGTATCCTGCTTCACAAATAGTGAACTACCCAATCCACTACACCTTGAACATGTGGAGCATTGTTCATCATGTAATTACACAAAATTAGCTATTTACTAACATTTTGTTCTTGCAGGTCATCTGATGGCCCCACTTAACCCCAAGAGTTTCTATAGCAACCTGTTATTATATGGTCCATTATGTCCTACATGCAGTTCAAATTGCACTCAAGTGTGACCAATAAGTGCATCTGTCAGTCCATTTTATCATATCTGACATGATGACTGGTGAAGAGTTTGTTATAATTACCTTATAATCTATACTGTACAGTAAATAATCAAATCCTTATATTTTCCAACAATGTTAACATAAGAATACATGTAAATTTAGAAAACAACTATATGAAGGGTGGTTGAACAGTGTATTTATAAGTGCAGGCAGTAAAACAAGACTTGGTATTTCTATTCTTCAACCAAGAGTAGGCAAACAAAAATCATGTCCAATCCACACAGTATAGGTCATCCCCCTAATGTCCACAATACCAAGTACTAAAATCGACCATAGAGGTCCATGTCCCCCGCTAGCAGCACCAGTTATGGTGGATTACATCCACCATAACTGGCGCTGCTGCTGCGGGGGCCATGGACCTCTATGGTTGATTTTTTGTGGTCGATGATATCTCATATCATTGATGAAGAGTATGATTTGAAAATGGAGATATCGCTGATGAGCGATGCACCCCACAGCGGTGAGGTAATGATTGCATTTAAATATTTTTAAGGTGTTGACAGTCAAGTTATACACTATAAATATTCCCAACCGTCCTCTCACTAATCTCAAGGCACACCCCAAGTTTGAAGTTGATCGGTTAAATAGTTCACGAGTTATTGTCCGGACAAGAAAATCTAAGATCCAACTGCTTATAATCCAATATGGCTGACGGCGGCCATATTGGATTATGCACATTGCTGAAAAACAATCCCAACCGTCCCCTCACCGATGTCAAGGCACTCCCCAAGTTTGAAGTAGATCAGTTGAATCGTACGGTACTGCAGTTATTGTCCGGACAAAATCCAAATACTCATAATCCAAAATGGCTGACGGCGGTTACATTAGGCACATTGCTGAAAAACAATCCCAACCGTCCTCTCACCGATGTCAAGGCACATCCCAAGTTTGAAGTTGATCGGTTAAATCGTTCACGAGTTATTGTCCGGACAAGAAAATCAAAGATCCAACTGCTTATAATCCAATATGGCTGACGGCGGCCATATTGGATTATGTACATTGCTGAAAAACAATCCCAACCATCCTCTCACCGATGTCAAGGCACTCCCCAAGTTTGAAGTAGATCAGTTGAATCGTACTCCAGTTATTGTCCGGACAAGATCCAACTAATTATAATCCAATATGGCTGACGGCGGCCATATTAGATTACGCAAATTGCTGAAAAACAATCCCAACCGTCCTCTCACCAATGTCAAGGCACACCCCAAGTTTGAAGTTGATCGGTTAAATTGTTCACGAGTTATTGTCCGGACAAGAAAATCTAAGATCCAACTGCTTATAATCCAATATGGCTGACGGCGGCCATATTGGATTATGTACATTGCTGAAAAACAATCCCAACCGTCCTCTCACCGATGTCAAGGCACTCCCCAAGTTTAAAGTAGATCAGTTGAATCATACTCCAGTTATTGTCCGGACAAGATCCAACTGCTTATAATCCAATATGGCTGACGGCGGCCATATTAGATTACGCACATTGCTGGAAAACAATCCCAACCGTCCTCTCGCCAATGTCAAGGTACACCCCAAGTTTGAAGTTGATCGGTTAAATCGTTCACGAGTTATTGTCCGGACAAGAAAATCTTACGGAATCACGGAATTACGGAATCACGGAATTACGGACACCGGTGTTTCTAAGTCCCCCCCTACTAAGTAGCGGGGGACAATAAGGTGTCCCTTTTTGTGCAAGGGTGTGGGTTTTGGTGTCGGGAAATTTGTGGGTGACATCTTGGCAGTCAAATTTACATTTAATACTGTTTTTCACACTGTTAAGTATTTCAACTGTTTAGAAAAATCTACCCAAAAGTGATGTTTCCTCAAGGTACATACCTTGATGTTGATATAAGGATACTATACTATACTATCATGTTTACTGCCTAAGATTCCCCAAGACCTGTTAACCCCCACTCTTACTAATCCTTAACATCTGCAAACACCTGACATACCTGAAGATGATGATATGGGAGGGTCCACTAACCATGAATAGGGTGATAAAATACCCAGGGTTTTAATCTCAAATGCCAAGCTTTCAACACATCAATACTTCCTCGAGTTCAGGCCACCAAAGCTGCTTAATATCACTTACTCAACAATTTAGTTATTTAAGAAAATTAGTTAAATTTCCTCCTTCATCCATTCTCTTGGGCCTCTTTGCATGTTCCTGTATATACCTCAGATAACAAGTGTTTCCTACTTTCTATCACACCCTAACATGAACAGACTAAAATAACATTTCTGAGGATTATAAAATATTCAGCAATTCAACAACAGGTGTTCCTGGTTACCAGACCAGAGAGAATTCAACCTGCAGTAGTTTATGGGTGCTCCTACATTTGTACATGTGTACTGATACTCTGTCTAATTTGTTCTAGAAAACAATGCGTTGTGAAATTTAATTTTCTACCTACATGTATAGATTTTATATGTACATATTCTGATCAATCAAAATATTTCCCTATTTAGGGGGTTTTCATGTGCTTCTGTTAGTGGAATGACCGATGATGAAGATCCAGAGTTCCAAATTGCATGTACATGAAGTCGATGCAACTTAAGGTACATGTATTTATGTAATAACAGGATGAAAATATTCATTCTAAATCAAATAAAAGAAGTCTTGAGTAATTACAGTTCATTGGTAGGCTTGTGGCTTGTTAATATAGACCAAGTTCTCATATGTGGTCTATCCTTAAAACTAAATACACGTTCATGAACAGATAAACAAGCAGAAATAATAATTCAGTATTTGCTTCTAGACTATGTACAAGCATATCATGTACATGTATATAGATATATACATGTATATAGATATTCCATACAAAACAAAGATATAATGTATTTCCAGGATTAATAAATGTCAAAGGATATGTTTTGTAACATTTTAATCAAATTAGGTCAAGCTGACTGCAGCATCTGCATAAATGTCAATATGTCACTGTGATGTCAACGTGACCCACATAATTATGTATTACAATGGTTCTGTTTACCTCACATCAAACAGACCTGTAATTAGAGCCTAAAACCAACTGTAATGTTTACATTCATCTTATATAGATATAGTAATACCAACAATAGCAGTTTGAAGTGCATGTACATTAATTATGGTACACATATATTTATGTACAATGAACCTTTGTATAGAGCTGTATGATGGATCAAACAGTACAGTTAATGGTCATGTTTTAAAATAGCGCATTACATGTAAATGGCTGGTGGTTTATTTACTGCAAAACTAATTGGAGATTTTGTTGCATTCTGACTTGGGCATCATGTTGAGACCTATACAGATTGGTTCTTTTTCTCAATATTTCCTCAAATCTATCAAGTAAATGCATATAGGTACATACTGTCACAATTAACAAAGAAGGCAATAAATATAAGGGGAAATGTTGGCACTTGCCACAAGCAACCAGAAAAAGGGTAATAAATAAAAGAAAACATTATGGCATTTGTCCAAGATTCCAAACCACAAAGCAATCAATTGTGCCACTCTACAGCCATTTTCCCAAACCAACGGTCTCACTTCTCTATTCTGTCTAGAACAGATCATCTCCAGAGAGGGTTTCAACGATCAGAGCTAAGAAAATATCCTCATATTCTTTTGAGAAAGTCATTTCTTGTACTACAGTCTATGCGAGACTGAGTACAGAGCAAAGATTTTAGCTAAGGAGAACAACCACAGCAATGAAAATGGCACTGAATCTATGAACATGAAACCAATCCTAAATTCTACTAGAACCTGCCAAATCAAGTATATTTTGATGTATATATATATAAAAAAAAAAAAATTAAAAAATCTAATACTGGTAATATGAACTCGTGTGTTCCCACCAAATAATATGAGAATGCCTCCTCGGCTACCCCTGGATTGAAGCTCCCAGCCAGACATCTCATCTCCGGTCACTGGTGGTTCATTTGATGTTGATCACAACTAGACCAGTTTTGATGACAGCTACATGTGTAGCTGTCTGTGTGATGTACATGTATGCATGCACCCGTAGTGAGCAATCAGCCTTTCTTGATATTGGCCTCAGATGGAGTGTGCAGTGAAGAGTGGATGACCAGGTTGGAGCTTTGCCTGTGAATTTCTGTGTAGTTGTCTCTCTCCCTATGCTCAAATGTGGAGCAATATCTCTAACCAGTGATATCTCACATATTTTTAACTTAAACTTGCAAAAATATTAAGCTACAAAATGGCAACCATGATTAGTTCATGATAGGCCCAGACATGCTACATATGGTCTTACTACATTCATCACTCTTTGTTTACCCTGCTACCGACACACATCAATACCGACGACAGGCACATGTGGAATTAGAGTATGACTGCCTCCACATTGCAGCATAGGGCGAAACAAATTTGGACTACCATTCAAATCTTAGCACCTGATTGGCTGAATATTCCATTCCAATTCTTGGTGAGAATGCAATGCCAATTCGGAAGGGTATCTATGTGAGCATACCAAGCATCGTGGTTACGAATACTGTTGTGATGGGCTATCAAGAATATATTGTACACTGAACATGTACCATGCACAAAAATATACTGATGGACTACATGTACATGGATGCAGACACACAACATGTATAACAGAACACCTGCACCATTATTGACATGTAACAAACAAATTATGTACAAGTGACATTCAGACAAAGTACCAGCTCACATGCCAAGTTTAACATTACATTCAACCCTGCTTTTGCGACCACCTTTATTGAGTGACCAATTGTCTTTAAGGACCATAGTATAAAAGTCCCCCATAAGTTTTCCATGTTTAATTATCTTTATTCAACAACCACCAGTTGCAAGAAAGCACTTTTGCTGTTTCCCAAGGGTGGTCTCTTAAAACAGGGTTGGCTGTAATTTGATGATAGAATATAAGCAAGATGACATTTCCCAGATCACATAATAATTTCACCTTTTTCTCACCACCACCGGGCTTGTATTTCATGTTGTCCTTTGAGCCAATCTTAGACGCTGCCTTGTCTTTGAAGTCCAGCTTCTTTGATTCAATCTGTGAAATTTGAAAAAAGAATAGAACAGTTAAATGAAAATGTATTATCTGCAAACAAATGTATTATAATCACCTAAAATACATGAAAGTACATGTACATTAAGGTTATTACTTATGTTTTCCGTCTTTCATACTATCAATGGTTTCGGGTTGAAATTTCATGAGATATAACAAAATATACCAATTTGTGTGTTGGCAATTTTTTTTCATAACTCAACATGTACATGTATTGATGAATATACACAGACCAGGAATACAAGAAGAGCAAGGCAATGGATATATATAAGATGGTCCACTGACTGTACAGTGCCGTATGCCAATAACAGCCAATTGAGTCCTCACATTTACAGTTGCCATATATTACACACTTACATGTACACTGTCAACTGCTCCAACATGATTGATGATCACTCGCAAAGATAAATATGATGTTATCTGATGTCGTCACCATTGCGTGGCATGCTGGATGTGCAGATTTGTTTTCCCTCAAACACACCATTGTTGGGTACATTGCATCAAGGTGCGATGTCACATTACTATTTAGTCATGGTCATTTTGCTCTTCTGAAAACAATGCTCATCTGAAATGTCTGGTACCATCCGTGATGATTGCAGCTAGCCACCAAATGTGTGCATGCCAGAATGACTGACTCAGATGTATTCAAATACCTATATTATTAGCTACATGTATACAATACGAAAGAGAAGGCCAAGTTCTTTTTCTACATAATATAGGTAACAGAAAGTGGCATTTATTATTATTAACTGTCCAACTGTGAGTTACAACAATCCCCAATTCCTATTTTAATTCTGAGACAAAACAATTGCTCCGAACACCAACAGGTTCATTGACGCGTTATTCGCGGTGTAATTTTCTGATTGACAATCTCCATCTCTGGACAATATCTATACAGCATATTTTTAACTAGTGAGTAGGATTTAACATCGTTTTCAACATTTTTTCAGTCATATAACGACGGTGCCTACATGTGCTAGAACACGAGAATGTCTCCAGTTCCTATTATCCTGGACACTGCTCAGCCCAACCAGTACAGCATCCGGTCACCCATCCAAGTTTCGACTAAGCTCAACTATGCTTGACTATGGGCAAATATGCATCAAATTATTATTGATATTACTGTTGCAAGAAATGATTGATTTTGGCAAATTCAAGTCAACATTTTCCAGTTATCACGGCTTCCATAATGTAGCCATAGAAAAAAGGGGCAAAATATGAAGCACAAATTGAAGCCGGACATAGCGCATCAATGCAACCAACAGTATCATGTATGCCGATTCTTTTGTCTAAGAACTAAAGTAGGAAAGGCAGATTACTATGAATGACTCGACTCAGAGAGTATATAAATTTTCACTTCGAGCTCAATGTTTACATAACATCATATCTTCAGATCATATCCCGATTTTTCATTGCGATTGATCATGCATAACATTGGAGTCATTCACAAGTTATGATGTGTATATGTACATGCATGTATTTACTCAATGCACTGCATACTTTAACTTTACCACCGCCAGGACTGTGCGTAGCATTGTCCAATGATCCGATCCTTGATTCGGCCTTCCAGTCTAATTTCTGGGATTCAATCTAAACATAGCGGAAGACAACAAAAAAGACAAGAAGAGGAAACAAGCAAATTAGAAAGCTAGCCACATTGCATGATCGTCACAATGTCTATACATGGTGTACAAGCTAGGGCGAGTATTTGATAGGCATGAAAGAAAGTTAGAGGAAGGGTTTGCAATAAGCAAATTCAAATTAACCAGTCAAACTAAATTCCAAATTTTGATCAGTCACAAATTCTCTTATAAATCATGCCAAAGTCTGTCAATTTTCATTGGTCATAGGACAATTGATATGAGGGAGCTTCTTGAAATTATGGCAGGAGTTCATGGATAGGAATGGCATATGACGGTTATCCAAATGGGATACACCATGCCCAGTTTAGCATTCTGATCTGGATCTGGAGTTCCAATGGGAATGGCATATACTCCCCACATTGCATGTTATGGTATTTAAGCCATCCTTGTCTGCCAAGTTCCAAAAGGTATGGCATGGAATTCCCAGGAGTTCCAACTCAGCGCACCATGTTTCTCTGTGTGGAATGCCTTATGCCAGTTTCTAGCATGTCCCAATTTCAAGAACCTCCCTTTATTTCAAACTCATGATGACCTAAGAAAACAAACTGGATTAGCTATAATCATTATCATTATCTGACCACCACTGACTCATCAAGCTAGTAAAAGATTAGGGCGCAAATGGAAATAATGAGCGATGAAAGTAAAATAACAATAGTGTGTAACGTCCTCTATGTCAACATGGTCAAGGTAGATGATGTAATTGAAACATTATTTTGTAGTCCAATAACATTACATATAGAGTCTTAGAAACGGTAGGGATAAGATTACCCATTGCAAACAAGATCTTGCAGTGCACAAAACTTAGCAAATCTTGTTATGAATAAACATACTTCTGTGCACTGGGAAAAATGTTGCTAACATCATATGTGTTGCTAACGTCATTCGTGACAGTTGATTTCAAAATGTCCAAGGGAAAGAATAATGTGAATATCATGTTCAAATGAAGCTCAATTGTTTAATGGATTTAGAACACCAAAAATGTTGCTAAAATCATTTGACAGAATGACTATAGCTACACCTTATTTTTGTTCTCATAATTTTCATTATTCTTTAAATCCATTGTGGGTTTTGTTAAGATAATTGTATAAAGTTTGGATTATTAGTATGGATTATTAACCCGAAAATGCAAGTCTGTCAGATGACACATGAAAACGGGACATAGTGGTGTACTTTATAATGGAATATGCCTACATGTATAAAATAGAGAGGATATACTTTTAACACTTTTGATCAGTCCAGTCAAACTTTGATCAGACATGTGAGTATGTTGGATGCAATGGTTATTCCAAACCCTAGACAGCTGCTTCAGACAGGTATGTGCAAACTTTTCTATGAATGGTTGTGAATTCTAACCTTCTGTGTTGTGCGTGTCGTGTGCAAATACATGTTGTAAATAGGGTAAACTTTCACATAGCAACAGGTTTTGCAAGAATACAAAATACTGCCTCGTGAAACAGCTCATCACGGTTGAGGGAGAGTGCGTTTACCTCCCCCCGCAATAACACAGTAACATTCTTTCCGTGATACACTGAATGAGCACAAAGGCACTCGATATCTGAACCATTCCATTTCCAGCCCAAAACTGCCCGCTTGTCTGTATGAGAAAAAATATATAATATAACTTCGTTCTTCTTGGCCCTTCGCCCACAAATGCAGACAAACGCGAGCCTGCTCGTGTTGGAAATGTCACTGTCCTGGTACTGTATCCATGGCAAGCACGTGACATGTAGGTCAACTTCTATACACGCTGGGGAATATCACCTCCAGCTCATTAGTTCTCATATTTCTGTGGTTAATCTTGGGCAAGAAATATGTATAAAAAATCAATAAAATATTTTATTTCTCTGCACTGAAAGAATCACTGAGTTGTTTTGCACGATATATGTTTATGGCAAGCCAGGCAACATTGCTTGTATTTGCGGCGGGGGTAAAATGTACCAGCCGCGCTCAGAGAGAATCCATGGAATCAGTTTTGCGCATGTGTTGATTATTTCTACATTCAAATATATCTCCTGGTTAGAATTGGATTCAAAACCTTCGTATCGGCATTTGTTGTGTAATAATTTACCGCTGGGACGTCTTTCATCCCTCGTCAAAACCCCTCGATTGCTGCGCAATCTCGGGGTTTTGACTCGGGATGAAAGACGCCCCAGCGGTAAATTATTACACAACAAATACCTCTATGTCGGTTGTGAACCCTTAAACCAGTCTGAACTGACACCTGAGCAAACCAGCTTTCATGGTTATATGTATTCTCATATACCCTATAACCACTGAAGGTCTACAGTAATTGTCACCTATGTCCTATAGCTCTCATAATACAAGCAGTTTTGTCAAATGATGCATGGTCATATTGGTTTAAATAGGCTTCAATATAAAGTCAATCATATTATAAGTTACTACATGTATTTTACATGTAAGTGAGAATATTATTTATCAATTATTGTCTGGTTCGCCCATCGAGGGATTATCTGTCTTGAGTTTCTCTGGAGGTGGAAAGTCCCCAAGAACATCTCCTAATACCTGGATTAATATTAGAAGTAAAAGATACTGTTACATGTAGCTTGAAAATTTACAAGATAATGCATAAAAATTCTAATTTAAGAGTCTTGGATGACTTTTGCAAGCGCAAATGATTAATACAATGAAAACAGTATTATTGAACTGGGGTCTATTACTTTGATCTCACATGGAAAGAAAAGTAGAAAGCTACCGAGCAACTAGTATGCTACGACACACAACATTCTAACATAAAAGACTAACTATTAACATGATTATACATGTATACATGTTGTATGTTAGTGACTGGGTGAACGGACACAAGGACTGGTACAGATCTGGTCTATCTACGGGGTCACTACAGTAGCTAAGTGTTTGGGTCTAGTGTTTGGGTCTAGTATGGATACCTTGGTGGTGCCACCCCCAGCCTTATGGGTAGAATTGTCAAGAGAGCCTACACGAGAGCCCGTCTTCCACTCAACTTTCTGTGTGTCAATCTAAATGTTCATACACAACACATAATACACATGTAGTGATTCATGCAAACATTGACCAGCATTTGGAAATAAAAGGGGGCAAAAGCAAACATAAGATGTACAGCCTGGATAAAGCAGAAAAAACCCTTCACATATAATCGATGAAAGGGTGTGTCCACAACGAATAAAATGTCATCTGAAAACCAATGAAAATTAATTAGTCATTTCAAGGTTCACTGCCTGGGTTGGCCTTCTGTCCACTAAAACTACAGACATCTGAAGAGTGGATAACAGACTGTCTCTGAAAACTTTGCAAAATGAATTACAAGCCAGCTACATGTACATGAAATGACATTTATTAGATTTTGTCTTATTTTATTTTGACATGAATTTTGTTAACTGTCACTGTGTCAGAAGAGAATATCTCACACACACATGTACAATCCACACAGTTACAAACAACCATTTATGGCAAGTTATTAAGTTTTGCTATAATGATTTCCTTTCCAAATTGAATGGCATGTAATTGCAATCGTCAACGTCCATTCACAGAAACAGTCTGGGGGTTGCAAGATGGGAAACAATATACATGGAAGAAAATTGAAAACATAAAAATGTTACTTGCAATTATGGTCACATTCAGTGATCAAATGTCATACCTTTTTCTCTCCACCTCTAGGCGTATGCTTGGCATTATCTAATGACCCCACTCGAGATTCAACTTTCCATTCAAGTTTTCCACTGTGGATCTAATTAAACATGTTAAACAAACCGGTATGATCGTTAAGTCTTGACAAAAGAATATGGTACATGTAATCCCTCAAATAATTCAATCACAGGAAATAAAATTTCCCACCATAACATCAGGGAGTGATCAAATTTATTAGAACAGGAAGTTGACAAAATGCTTAAAAATCATGCATATTTTTCATTATTTCTTCAAAATTTCATTGATTTTCGAGCGAGATCAAATTGAAAAGAAGCACTGATTTAATTTTGTCCCAAACATGGGGGGTGATTGAAGTTTGATAGGCATGATAGGGAGATTGAATATTGGAGGGATTACAGCAGTTAATATTTTTTTTCAAATAAAAAAGTAAACTGAATGTACATTATTCCTCTGTTGAATATTATGCAAACATGCAGCTTTGCATTTAGCCAAATAAACTAAGATTTAACCACTTACATGTATGTATATCTGAATGATCTCTTATCTGATTTGTGAGGTACATGTAACTGTACATGTAGTTGCAACATGTCATGGAAACCAATTACCAGGATTACACGAACTTACTGTGCTGGCACTATTAGCTCTAGGCAGACATAGATATTCAATGACTCAATACCTGTCTAGCTTGTATCTACAGGCTGACAGGCTATTGCTATAGGAGTGAGTGAGTGAGTGAATAGAATTTAACGTCGCTTTCAACAATATTTCAGCTATATCACGACAAACCAACTACATGTAAGCACCACCCAGCCCAGTTGTGTTCCTGCTACTTCAACATGTTCAAAGAAGAAATCTTTGAAGCAGCATGGAATATTGCTACAGGAGTCCTGTACTTTCATTTGTTGGTATTAAAAGTGATTCCTTTGACAGGTAAAGCTTAACAATCTTGCTGCTGGAAGCCACTTATTTGGCCCTCTCGAAATGTATCCAAAAATGTGGGGAGCCAATAGATTAGCTTTGGGCAAGTGCATCTAGAAATGGGAGAGCCTCGTCATTTCTTTAGTCATATTTTCAAATGTATTGTGCTTGAAACCTAACAAAATCATAAATGTTTTTTGGATGAAAACATGCTATTCTGTGTTTGAAGAATTAATAAAAAGAAAATCAACCACGGAGGTCCATGTCCCCCCGCCAGCAGCACCAGTTATGGCGGATTGCATCCTGGATTACACAGGTAACTGAAAAGCATTCTTAACTGTCCTCATAGATGTGAAGTTACACTCAAAGTTTAAAGCCGATCAGTTCAATCAGTCTTGAGTTATTGCACGGACAAGATTCAAGTGCTAAAAATTGAAGATGGCTGAAAACTGAAAAGCAATCCCAACTCCAAGTTTGAATTCAATCGGTTCAACAGCTCTCGAGTTATTGGTTGGACAAGAGATTTGCCAAGATCCAAATGCTGACAATCCAGGATGATGACCATCTGGGATTACACAGGTAAATAAAAAGCAATCCCAACAATCCTCTCACTGATGTCAAGACACTCTCCAAGTTCGAAGTCGATCGGTTCAATAGTTCTCGAGTTATTGGTCGAACAAGAAATGAACAGAATAATGGAATTATAGATGCCCTGTGTTTCTAAGTCCATCCCCCCCCCAAACTAATGTGGTGGAGAAAAAAAATCGGAAGTCAAAAATCAATAAATTAAACAAGAGAGTGAAATTTGCCATGAAATCTACGATGGGAAGTTAAATTGTTTTGGATGTGAAACGTAAAATGCTTATTCCTACAAAGGCTACCATTTGCAAATTGTCCGGTAGTCAGTGAGTGAGTGAGTCAGTCAGTCCATCCGATTCCTTTTGTCGGCAAAATAAGGAGAACCGTTGACATTAGAACCTTGAATTTTGGCATGAACATGCATTAGGACTGTTACCAGCAAGTTCTGAGCTGACCTACTCTTGATGAAAATTTGATTTATAATTATTTTTTATTATTTATTGATGGCTCAGCGAGTGCACTGTCATGACTTATCTATGCCCATCGGGAACCCTTGGTTGTATGTTTCATTGTGACTTTTGAAGGTTTCCTGATACAAGAAGCCTGGTCCATTCGAGATTCAGACATAAGAATATATTTTGGGAGCTTACATGATACCACACTTATTCAACCTATGCACTACCCTCGGGAGGATTTTCCTAACCCTGGGGCAGACCTACTTAGGTGACCTATAAACCTCGAAATTGGCAAAAATTAAACATTTATAAATAATGTTGGTGTTTGTTACCAAATCAAACCTGTTATCACTTAAATGCCAATATCCTCCATTTGGAGATCTTCTGCAAACAAAATTATCTCCCTTGATCGCTGCGTCGATCGTCCGCCAGGTGGCGTGCACTCCGCGCATGTCCATCACTCTTTTCCCATGTTGAGCAAGACCTGTTTTGAGTCAAGGCCGAGCAAAGAGGGGAGGATGGGTTGGGCAAATCAACGTTGATAACAGGTTTGATTTGGTAACAAACACCAACATTATTTATAAATGTTTAATGTTTGTGTCCCAAATCTTCACCTGTTATCACTTAAATGCCAGACTCCCAACAGAGGAGGTTGGGTAGCCGGCCTTGTGACTTGCTTTTGGATTAAGCGGAGCACGCCTAGTTCTGATTTTGTAAATCTAATATGCTTAATAATATCCTGATAATTCCCATGTCGTATAGAAGCGTAGGGAGCTCAAGGTATTACAAGTAATGCGGCGAGAGGTGGACTCTGTTCCATCGTTTGCTCGCATACTTGGCTAGATAATCAGATGCCATCGTGATGCCTTGAAGTCCCTTCGTCTCTGGCATGGTATGTCTTCTATACTTACCGATTGTCGGGATCTTGCTTGCTTGAGCGGCGCCCCCCCCTTTTTTCTTGATGGAATTAGTGGACTACATGCTGGGCTACTGCTAACGGGCCCAACGTAGTCACCCTGTCTGTTTGTACAGACATGTCCCTAAGATAGTAGTCAGTGAAGGTAGAGTTTACAGTCCATGCACAGGCTTGAACGATCTCGCCCAGTGACAAGTTTTTCCAGAGCGGCCAGGACGTAGCGATAGCTCTAATCTCATGAGATGATGCCTTCGACAGTAGGGGAGGAGCATCGATGGCGAGTTGGTATGTCCAGTGTATCGTCTTCCTTAACCAAGATGCAACTGTATTCTTTGTAATGTCCGCAGCTGCCCCCGGATGTAATGATAGAAATAGGAGACGTCTAGATCCTCTAGTAGAGTCTGTTCTCTGTAGATAGCATCGTAGAGCTCTAACTGGGCATAATACTCTGTCGTTCTCCAGTGGGCCTACGAAGTCTGTAAGTGCTGGGATCTGATATAGTCTTTGAGCACATGGTCCCTGACGTGTTGATTCATTCTTGGCGATGAATTCCGGGATCGGACGGAAGGATATAGTTTTCCAACCAGCGGTCCATGCCAGGGAGCTGCGTTCTAATGCGTGAAGTTCGGAGACTCTAGTGGCCAGAGCGAAAGCTGTTAAGAAGACTGTCTTGTAGGACAGTGCCTTGATCGTGGCCGACTGTAACGGTTCAAATGGTGGGCGTAGAAACGCACTCAGTACAACTCCAAGGTCCCATTTCGGTAGTAGTTGTCTTGTCCGGCGAGACTGTAAGGCGAAGGACTGGAGCAGAGCCGCAACGTTGATATCATGTCCAATATCAATTCCTGAAGTTAGTCTTATGACTCGGGATAATGCAGAACGGTATCCTTCTATGGTGCTTAACTTGAATTCCTTGTCCCGATGCAGGTGCAATAGGAAATCAGCTATCACTGGAACAGAGGCAGTGTAGGGATCGATGTCTCTGGTCCCACACCAGGTATGGAAGTAAGCCCACTTGGCCTGGTAAAGTCTAGAGGTGGATGGTCTGTTTGCTGTCGCCATCGCCTCTGTAACTGGTCTTGAAAATCCCTGGTTTGCAAGGGAATCCCTGATAATCTGCAGGCGTGAAGGTTGAGCCACTGTGGATCGTGGTGTAGGATACCCTGCCGTTGGTCTAGTAGTCGGCGCCACGGTGGTAGCTGACGAGGGAAGTCGGTCAGTAGCTGGACTAGTGATGGGAACCATGGGCGATTCGGCCACCATGGTACTATGAGGATGATGACACTGCTGTGCTCTGTTATCTTGTTCAAGACTGCCTGAATAAGCGCTATCGGTGGAAATGCGTAAGCGATCAGGTTGTCCCAACTGATTGACATGGCGTCGACTGCCCAGGCTAGCGGGTCGAGCATCGGGCTGACGAAGATTGGTAGCTGAGTATTGTCCCTTGTTGCGAACAGGTCTACTAGGGGCTGCTCCCAAATCGATGACACTTGACGAAAGGCCTCTGTGTGGAGATGCCACTCCGTTTGTGGGACTTTGTCCGGGCGTGAAAGACTGTCTGCAATGACGTTCAGGTGGCCGGGTACATGTCGTGCTCGGATCCGGCACCGATGAGTCTGTGCCCAGGTGAAAAGAGACCATGTCTCCTGGAACATCAGTCGGGACCTCGTTCCCCCCAGCTTGTTGATGTAGCTCACTACTGTCGTGTTGTCTGATGCGATCATCAAGGAGCTGTCGAACAGTTGAGGGCTCCAGTGCTGAACTGCCATGTTCACTGCTGCCATCTCCAGAACATTGATGTGTAGAGACTTCTGTTGTGGAGACCACCTCCCGGCTATCTTTAGCTCTCCCAGATGGGCTCCCCAGCCCGTGAGTGACGCGTCGGAGAATAGATTCTTGTTCGATGGTGACCAGCGGAGTGGAATCCCGAACATGACGTTCTCCCTGGACTGCCACCATTTCAGGAACTGATGGAGGTGCTGAGGAACTGGTACTAGGGGGTTGATGGCCGAAGCTCGTAGATACGGCTGCAGGTGGAACTGTAACGGTCGCAGTTGGAGTCGTCCGTACTGTGTCAGATCCTGAGTTGATGTCAGCAATCCCAGTAGACTTTGCCAAAGACGTAAGGGTTGTGATTGGAAAGATAAAAATCTTTGGATGATAGACTGTATCTTTATCCAACGTTCTTCCGGGGGCAGGATGATCTGACTCTGTGTGTCGAATACTGCTCCGATGTATTGTCGCCTCTGGGCAGGCTCTAGTTCCGACTTTGTTGGATGTGGGATGAATCCGAGATACCTCAGGAGTTGAATGATGAATTGTATCTGGGACTTGAGTGCCGACTTCCTTGACCCCCACACCAGGATGTCGTCGATGTATGCCTCTATGTTGATACCCCTTAGGTGAAGGAAGGTCATGATAGGTGACGTGATTCTTGTGAAGCACCAAGGGGCGATGGAGATGCCGAACGGCAGGACCTGCCACTCGAACCGTCTCCCGGCAATGATGAATCGAAGATATCGACGATGATGTTGATGAATGGGAACATGAAGGTATGCATCCTGGAGGTCGATGGAGGCTAGCCAATCGTCCGGTTTTAGGCGGGACCGTAATGCTGGAACTGATGTCATTTTGAAGTGTGGAGGTGGCGCTAGAGTGTCGTTGAGTCGACGTAGGTCTATAATCATGCGAAGCTGATCTGTGTCCTTCTTGGGCACGAGGAAGACAGGGCTGTAGAATCCTGGACTTGCTTCTTCCACGGGTAATTCCCTGACAGCGCCCTTGTCCAATAACATTTGTACGGACTCCAGTAAAGTCCGTACATGTTCTGGCCGAACTGGAAGACGTGATGGTTTGGGTCTGGTGATGAGCCTGGGGTACTCTAGAAAAGTGAGGAATACTCCATCTCTGAGTGATCTGGCGACCCACTTGTCGTCTGTGATAAGCTTCCAGTTCCGCCAGAAGATGCGTAGACGTCCGCCCACGACCGGATGATTGAATATCTTGAATTCTGGGAGGATGAAAGGATGATGAAGATGATGGGTTAAAAACTGAGGCTGGGGACCGTCAATTCCGACGGTCGGGTTTCCCTCTGCCCCGGTCGGAAAACTTTCCTCCTCTGCCACGAAATGGTCCCTTCCCGTAGGAACGAAAATTCTGTTGGCTGTCCTGCTTGGGTAAACTGCCCGAGTCTGGATGTGACGGCTGCGCAGAGCGTCCTCCTCTGGTCGATTTGCCTTGAGGCTTACCCTTGCCCTTGCCTTTATTCTTGTTGTAGGTTAGGGCTCCGATCATGCGGGAAGTCTTTTCGTCGTTGACGGCAGGCATGACTGTCGAAATGGCTTGGTTGAAGAGATACTCAGATGACAAGGGTTGCTGTGCCAGTTCATTCTTCACCGATTCCAAAACCTCAGACTTCGGATGTTTAAGGTATGCCGCTCGTCGAGCCTGTACCATCGTAGCATAGGTAAACGCCCCTGTCTCCATGAGATCCACATTAGACTTGTTCATCGAATCGATAAAGGCGGTGAGAAAGTTCATCTTGGGTTGTGAGAAAGTCAGGGATCCATCCTTATGCTTTTTGTCTGGATCCTGAATCACCCTGGAAATAGCCGTCAGGAACCAATCGGAATAAGATGTGATTCTGTGTTGTGTCAGCATCATGTCCTCCACAGCACAGGCCTGCTTCTGTTGAAGTACCACCGCTGGTGTCTTTGAGAAGTTCAACAGTCTGTCAAGATCCGGGTCCGACTTCGGGGCCTTGAACGGCAAATTGTCTCCGTGAAGAGTGTAGGTCTTGAAAGGACCGGGTTTCT
>JAVTVY010057366.1:0-28338 GCA_036873755.1 Hanleya hanleyi | reverse complement strand
GTCAATAAGGTCCTGATGAGGGATTGTAGTATAAAGAGTCGGGAAATCTCATATGGATACATGTCTGTACGGTATGTGGCCTTTAGCATCAAGTTCTTCCGTAAGACATTTTGTGTTTTTCAATATCCACATACATTCAACGCCAGAGTTCTTAGAAATAGTGGCGCAATACCTTTCCCAAAATGCTTTTACCTCCTGAAGGGCCCTCGTTAATAGGGTTGAAAGAAGCTTGGTGGAGCAGCTTCTAGAACCAGCTATGAATCTAGCTTTGTATGGTGATTTATGCATTTTGGGAGTCCAGTATATTTTTGGTATGTCGTTATGATTGGTTGGAAGACAAATACCTCTATCCCTGAGAAACTTTTTGTGATTGTTAAATAAATCTTCCGGAGTAAATGCAGTTTGGGAGTAAGTAGACGTATTTGATGAAGATATGTCTACACTCAATTCTTTAACCAGCACCTGGTAATAGTAATATTTACATATGAATATTATATTGTTCGGAGCTTTGTCTGCTGGGACTATGACGAATTTACTCTGGAGATTTGCTAGAACTTCTTGCGAATTGAGGTTTCTCAGTACTTATTTTGCTTGGGGAAGAGTACTTCTGTCAATATGGCGGATTGTTTCAACGACCTTGCTCTTGGTGAGGTCCAGCCAATCAGCGAGTACTGTAGGTTCAACTTTTCCTCGCTTAGACCAATCAATAACGTACTGTTCTAATGCAGACAGGACTATCTTCTGGTCGGCCTTCAGATTTATTCTTCTTGGCTCTCTATATTTAGGTCCTTTCATCAGGAGTAATTTCAGATCCTTGTCACTCACCACATCAAGGTCAGCAGTCACAATATGTTTGCATGGTGTATAGATAAAGTTCGATAATTCACAATCACAACTATAGCCTTCTGACGTGTATAAGTTCCAGTCAAACTCCTTGACAGCATTGGAGTAATTGAATATTTTGGTGGCTATAGATTTAGTATACTTATATGAAATGCAAGGAGGTTCTGTGAACTTGAAATAATTTGGTACAGCGTTGCGTACCTCTGGATCATTCAGGATTCGAGGTAAATTAATGATGTCCAGTCCTTTATATAAGCAGTTAAGTTTCAAGAAAAGCCGATCTTGAGATGTTTCGATTATGTTCACTGGACGATACAACCGAAAATACGCTATATCTTGACATAATTTACTGATTTTTGATGGTATTATATTTCCTGAAGACGCAGACCGCTGTATATCTCTGGCTATTTGATTTAAAGCTCTCAGAGGTAACGCATACAGAACTGTACGTAAGCTATGTATACTATTGGGTGCGTTAGTTAAACCCACTAAGTAATTTAAAGTGATATGATCGTGAATCATCGAACTATTAAACTTTCGCCAACCATGGCTGCGTTGTCTCCGTTGATGGGGTTTAATTAGTTGGGTAATGTTGGATATATTTGAACGGCGGTTTATAGCATTGCCGAACCCACTGACATTATCATTTAAACCAAACGGAAACACTGACCCAAGTTCTAGCATCCAGAATAATTCCCGCTCTCGGATTTTTCTCTCAAATCCAAAGGGGGAATCCTGAGTAGATGGATAGACGACGTCTATTACCTGAATACTAAAGTTATCCCAGCCATGGTCGGGTCCAGAAAAATGTTTGTCAGGGGGCGGGCCTCGGGGACGAAACGTCCACCAGCAGAATCTCGCCATATACAGGTAAAATTTACAACACATATAAGGGAAGTGGGAAGAGGTGCCGACATACTGATCAGAGCCACATGACTTCACAGTACAGTCTTCCGGTTAACCTATTCTAAAGCACATACCAAGAATCTAACGATTCCTAATATGTGTTGTATCTCAGGTACGCTTTTGTTGTACCTGTTCATGTAGCAACTTAGATGATATGACCACACTGCCCCTAGCACCGGCATAAGCGGTATTAGATACAAATCCAGAGAGCTGTGATGGAATGCTCATAGCATTTCCTACAAGAGAGAAGCGGTCAACAGTTTTCAATGATGCCGGCAAGACATCATGATGTTCGAAAAATATCAAATCCGTATCGCTGATCAGTATTCTTAATCCATAATATTCGTTGTAAAGTCGTCATCTAAAGAATGATGTATCTCAGTCACGCTTTGATTGTGACTGTTCATATGAGTACCATGAGAATCTTGAAGTACATGGGTTCATACGGCCCCTAGCCCCGCGCTAAGCGGAATTAGACACAAGTTACAAAAAGACAACACGGCCCCTAGCACCGGCATAAGCGGTATTAGATACAAATCTAGAGAGCTATGATGGAAATGCTCTGACAAGTCTTATATTGGTAATTGGTGAGCTGTTTCGCTGTGACAACTCGTACACTGGAGATTGGTGAGCTGTATCGTCGTCAGATGGAAATGGCGGCATTTAACACAAAAGACTAGTCTGTAAAGCCCGATGTCGACCCAGCATCAACTTCCCACAAATGCCAGCATATATCAAAGACCAAAAGGTCTGTACAGGGGCGGGCCTCGGGGACGAAACGTCCACCAGCAGAATCTCGCCATATACAGGTAAAAATTACAACACATATAAGGGAAGTGGGAAGAGGTGCCGACATACTGATCAGAGCCACATGACTTCACAGTATAGTCTTCCGGTTAACCTATTCTAAAGCACATGCCAAGAATCTAACGATTCCTGATATGTGTTTTATCTCAGGTATGCTTTTGTTGTACCTGTTCATGTGGCAACTTGGATGGTATGACCACACGGCCCCTAGCACCGGCATAAGCGGTATTAGATACAAATCCAGAGAGCTGTGATGGAATGCTCATAGCATTTCCTACAAGAGAGAAGCGGTCAACAGTTTTCAATGATGCCGGCAAGACATCATGATGTTCGAAAAACATCAAATCCGTATCGCTGATCAGTATTCTTAATCCATAATATTCGTTGTAAAGTCGTCATCTAAAGAATGATGTATCTCAGTCACGCTTTGATTGTGACTGTTCATATGAGTACCATGAGAATCTTGAATCTTAAAGCACATGCCAAGAATCTAACGATTCCTGATATGTGTTTTATCTCAGGTATGCTTTTGTTGTACCTGTTCATGTGGCAACTTGGATGATATGACCACACGGCCCCTAGCACCGGCATAAGCGGTATTAGATACAAATCTAGAGAGCTATGATGGAAATGCTCTGACAACTCTTATATTGGTAATTGGTGAGCTGTTTCGCTGTGACAACTCGTACACTGGGGATTGGTGAGCAGTATCGTCGTTAGATGAAAATGACGGAATTTAACACAAAAGACTAGTCTCTAAAGCCCGATGTCGACCCAGCATCAACTTCTCACAAATGCCAAATATATCAAAGACCAAAAGGTCTATACAGCCGACATACTGATCAGAGTTTTACCTGTTCATGTGGCAACTTGGATGATATGACCACACGGCCCCTAGCACCGGCATAAGCGGTATTAGATACAAATCTAGAGAGCTATGATGGAAATGCTCTGACAACTCTTATATTGGTAATTTGTGAGCTGTTTCGCTGTGACAACTCGTACACTGGGGATTGGTGAGCTGTATCGTCGTCAGATGAAAATGGCGGCATTTAACACAAAAGACTAGTCTGTAAAGCCCGATGTCGACCCAGCATCAACTTCCCACAAATGCCAACTCTTGAACAGACTCTCTAACAGCAAACAATAAAAAATTTATGCCTTCATCCCAGTCTTTCTCAGTGTCAAAACAATCAGTCCTAATCATGTTCTTTAATGTCTGGTGAAATCTTTCTAAAGCGCCTTGGATTTCTGGGTGGTATGCAGCTTTACTGCTTTATTCCCAATTCATGCATGACTTGTTGAAAAATTCCTGGCATGAAATTAGATCCCTGATCAGACTGAACGGACTGGGGTAGACCGACAAGTGTGAGAAACTTAATTAAGGCCTTAACAATAGTTTTTGCATTAATATTCCGTAAAGGAATGGTTGAAGCACACATGACTGTTAACATCTTTTGATTGCCTTTGTTTTTGGTAATGGACCAACACAATCTATAATCACTCTACTAAATGGTTCCTCAAATGCAGGGATTGGTTGTAGAGGGGCCTTTGGTATGATTTGGTTTGGTTTTCCTACCATTTGACATGTGTGGCATGACCTACAAAATTCAGTAACATCTTTCTTTAAAATTGGCCAATAGAAATGATTTAGAATGTTGTAATATGTTTTGTTAACACCTAAATGGCCTGAAAGAGGTGTTTCATGGGTTAGTCTGAGGATATCTGAACGATATGAATTTGGTACTACAATCTGATACTTAACCGCCCACTCATCATCATTCGCCATTTGCGCATAAGAACACCATTCTTACAAAAGTAACACACAGGCTCTTGAGTTACATCACACTCATCTACTGCCCTGTCAAACAACGTGGAAATGTCCTTGTGACTATGTTGTTCATTAACCAGCCGTGATTTAGAAATTTTGTCATTAGAGCATTCCAGTTTGCTGGCTTATCAGCCTCGTCATTTAAACACACGAAAGTGTCGGCCAAACAAACATCATCGATGACGTCATCTTTAAGAGACTTTTCAAACTCCTCAGCCAATTTACTCATGGCTCTAGTAACTGCACAAGCAGGATACAAACTCTGAATTTCGTCTTAAACTGGATCATGGATCTGATCCAAAGAAGGCTTGTCAGTTACAATCGGGTTAACCCCGACCTTATCTCCCGCAAAATCATTTCCAAGAAGTAATTGAACATCCTCAAATGGTAAACTACCTTTAATACTCTCCGTAACAGACCCAGAATTCAAGTCGGAAGACAGATGAACGTTATGGAGCAGAACGGGTGTATAATTTACAGAATCTACCCCTTTAATCAGGACATTGCTGCCTGCAGACGAAGAGTCAGAAAACGGCAACATATCTGCCAACAAAAGAGACTGGGACGCGTCCGTGTCTCGCAAAATCTTTACAGGAGTAGCATTAGACAAATCACTTGGAAGTGACACAAAACCATTGTGGATAAATGGTTCAAAAATCTCCATAACAGGATTTGAAAAATCCTTGATAGAACTAATAGGAACAGTGTCCCTGGCCATCTTAACGTCATATACACTATGAACGTCACTAACCTGGTTGGGAATAGATCTTGAAGTAAGGAAGCCGTGCAGGTACAATAAAAGCGTACCTGAGATACAACACATATCACTAATCGTTAGATTCTTGGTATGTGCTTTAGAATAGGTTAACCAGAGGACTATTCTGTGAAGTCATGTGACGCAGTCAGTATGTCGGCACCTCTTCCCACTTCCCTTATATGTGTTGTAATTTTTTCCTGTATATGGCGAGATTCTGCTGGTGGACGTTTCGTCCCCGAGGCCCGCCCCCTGTACAGACCTTTTGGTCTTTGATATATGTTGGCACTTGTGGGAAGTTGATGCTGGGTCGACATCGGGCCTTACAGACTAGTCTTTTGTGTTAAATGCCGTCATTTACATCTGACGACGATACAGCTCACCAATCTCCAATGTACGAGTTGTCACAGCGAAACAGCTCACCAATTACCAGTATACGAGTTGTCAGAGCATTTCCATCATAGCTCTCTAGATTTGTATCTAATACCGCTTATGCCGGTGCTAGGGGCCGTGTGGTCATATCATCCAAGTTGCCACATGAACAGGTACAATAAAAGCGTACCTGAGATACAACACATATCACTAATCGTTAGGTTCTTGGTATGTGCTTTAGAATAGGTTAACCAGAAGACTATTCTGTGAAGTCATGTGACGCGGTCAGTATGTCGGCACCTCTTCCCACTCCCTTATATGTGTTGCAATTTTTTCCTGTATATGGTGAGATTCTGCTGGTGGACGTTTCGTCCCCGAGGCCCGCCCCCTGTACAGACCTTTTGGTCTTTGATATATGTTGGCATTTGTGGGAAGTTGATGCTGGGTCGACATCGGGCCTTACAGACTAGTCTTTTGTGTTAATGCCGTCATTTACATCTGACGACGATACAGCTCACCAATCTCCAATGTACGAGCTGTCACAGCGAAACAGCTCACCAATTACCAGTATACGAGTTGTCAGAGCATTTCCATCATAGCTCTCTAGATTTGTATCTAATACCGCTTATGCCGGTGCTAGGGGCCGTGTGGTCATATCATCCAAGTTGCCACATGAACAGGTACAATAAAAGCGTACCTGAGATACAACACATATCACTAATCGTTAGATTCTTGGTATATGCTTTAGAATAGGTTAACCAGAGGACTATTCTGTGAAGTCATGTGACGCAGTCAGTATGTCGGCACCTCTTCCCACTTCCCTTATATGTGTTGTAATTTGAAAGGCTTGATCTTGTTGTTTTCTTTTCAATTTAAAACAATTAGCCATTAAATGACCTTCCTTCTCACAATAATTGCAAACGCGGGATTTATTTTGAGTGTTAAAAGTGGGTGACTGAGACTTTTCGTTTGACCTTTGACGTTTGTAACTGGGGTTAAAAGTTTTAGGCCCTGAGAAAGAACTGGATTCCTTGCCTGAGAGATTAGACTGAAATGAACTTGGCTTAACAGCATTGACAAATAATAATTTGTGTGTCAGAGCATATTTGTCAGCTAAACTTGCTGCCTGATCTGAATCTTTTCATCAATAAATGTTCCAATATCACCATGGATACACCTTTTAAATTCCTCTACAAGCATAAGCTGTCTAAGGCTGTCAAAGCTGTTGTCAATTTTACCCGAGTCACACCACCTATCAAATAACCGTTCTTTTGAACGAGCAAATTCTACATAAGTCTAAGAGTTTTCTTTTTCACAACTACGAAACTTTTCTCTATAGGCTTCAGGAACTAATTCATAACCTTTTAAGGATTAAATCCTTCACTGTATCATAACTTGATGCTTGCTCTACCGTCAATTGATTGTAAATATCCATTGTCTTTCCGATCAAAACACTTTGAAGAAGTAAAGTCCAATTTTCTTTTGGCCTGTTTAAATTTTCAGCAATTTTCTCAAAATGCAGAAAATATTTATAAATTTCTTTTTCCTGAAATGGTGGAATGTCCCGTATTTGACGAGCCGCATCAAATTTTGATTGTGATTGTACTGATACATGTGCAGGAGGACTTGGTTGTGACTGTAATTCCATATGCTTCATTTCTAACTGAAACTGTCTATCTTTGTCTCTCTCTTCCCTCTTTTTCTAACTTTTCTCTCTCTAATTCTCTGTCTTTTTCTAATTTTTCTCTCTCTAATTCTCTGTTTTTTCCTCAGTTAAATCAAAATCACTTTCATCCCAAATATGTTTGCTAGCAAAATGATTAATAACGAGTTTCTTAATTTCTTGCTTACTCAAAGATGTTTTAACTTTAATTTGTAGGACTTTACACAGCGCGAACAAATCCTCTTTGCGTAGCTCGTAAAATACCTCCTGACTCTGACGACGATACAGCTCACCAATCTCCAATGTACGAGTTGTCACAGCGAAACAGCTCACCAATTACCAGTATACGAGTTGTCAGAGCATTTCCATCATAGCTCTCTAGATTTGTATCTAATACCGCTTATGCCGGTGCTAGGGGCCGTGTGGTCATATCATCCAAGTTGCCACATGAACAGGTACAATAAAAGCGTACCTGAGATACAACACATATCACGAATCGTTAGATTCTTGGTATGTGCTTTAGAATAGGTTAACCAGAAGACTATTCTGTGAAGTCATGTGACGCAGTCAGTATGTCGGCACCTCTTCCCACTTCCCTTATATGTGTTGTAATTAAGGTAAACTGTGCTGGGCCAAATGACATGCTGATAGTGTACTCCCTGACTTCACAAATTTAGACAATGTTGTAAAGTTGTATCAATTTAGAACTATGTTGCAAAGCTGTCAGCTGATAAATAATGTAAACAAACCTCCCGGACAGGCCCACAATTTCTGTTACGTCAGCTTTCACCGTAACAGAAAGACGTGTGAAGTCAAGGATTAACAATCAAATATTTATTTACAATACTAAAATCATATACAATTCAAGTAAGGTTAATACAACTAACCTGGTTGACGCGCACAAATCACTCTTCTGAATAATGGTAATCCAACACTACTCAGTTGTACAAAGTCCTAGTAAATGTCCAATATCCGATAGTCGTTAACAAATAGCATAGATTATGCAGCATCCAACAGGAGTAAATAATCCAGCAGTCCGTAATTACAGGCAAAGGTAAATCCAGATAGTAACACAGTATACAGACCCACATACAAAGCCAGTTTGAATTTCCTCCTGAATGACTGAGTGATGCGCTATTTATACTCTATAAGGCATTCCAGATCATTCTGCCAACCAAGAAGCTTCTAGAATACACAGCATTACCGCATCATCTGACCTAGATACAATTTACAATAGTCTTCCTGGAAGCTCTAAGTGGTTGACCCACATAATAGTACGTAAACAAGCTTGCATCAGCCCTATATTCTAGAAACATCCACAAATGTCTAATAATAGACTACAATACCATGACCGTATGGACTGGTAAATATCGGGATCCAGATGCGACCATGATGACATGCTATTAAGTATTCATGGTATCGGCGCTCAGAACCAAATTCATTTGAAATACTTAAGATCCTATATAGCGACATGTACGGTTGAGGAGCATTGATAAGATTTTAAGATTGAATTTCCTTAGGATTACTTGTCAACCCATTGGTGAAAATGTTCAATTTTGGACAGCGTTCAAGCTCTCCAGTTCAGATTTACAGTGGAGATATTACATTGTTCAACCTCTTTCAAAGGCTCTCGCAAACCCCCATTGTAGTTGCTGGATATTCGATTCTGATTTAGACTTTACGTTGATCGACCATTATACCTGACTAGGCGAGAAATGGTTTGTAATATATTCCAATATGTTTCTATAATATTGAACAGTAGTATAGAAAATTCAAATCTCTGCGCATATGAAGCGTAAATGTGGGTTGCGTGGGGGAGGTATGCTGTTACCTTTGGTGTGTCTCCTTTGAGGGTATGCCTGTGTGGGTAAAGCGTGTTACAGGTATAAAAAGCGCAAATCCCTTAAGCCACGTAAATATAGGTTATGTGTGGGTTGTTTGAGCTATGTGGGATGTGGTCTTCGATTTCGGGGGATATGCTTGGACCTGGGGGTGTAGGTCTATGCAAGTAACTTGGGTGGCAGATCAAGTGAATGTAACTTCAGCAGTAGTAAATAAACCGCATAGCTCTTAGCGTTGGTGAGGAATGACCTGTGGCTTGTGTTGGAGGATAGTGTTGAGCGAGACCTTGGGGATTGACCTTGAACCTTGAACTGTTTGTAGTGTGGGTAAAGTGTATTACAGGTCACGTGACTTACGTCATTACTAGTAGAAAAAATAGCCCAATGGGCTCCAATACCCCTCGGATATCACTTATTATTTACATTCAGCAATCATGCATAGCATAAGATGTATTTTTAGAACTGCTTAACAGTGTTGCTTAACAGAAATGTGATCTAGCAGGGTTGACTGCAGTTCTCTCGTTTTAGAAATACATACGAAATTGAGCCAGGTCAGCTTTTGCCAAGACCTTAAACTAATGGGAAATATTTGGCGCGGAGGTTCTGGTAGTGCATGACCATATACTTACCTCTAGATATGCTCTTCTACATAGGCCAGAATCAGCTCAATTAATTTGATATTGGAAATATATATCAAGGTTAGTCATCTCCAATAATTTCCTGGTCTATTCTAACTTAAATGCATATGGAACATGAATTCAGAGAGCTTAGACTTACAATATGGAATTTGGCCTTTAGAAAATAAGTCAAGATCAGTGATATTCAATTCAACTTCAGTTCCAGGCATATGTGGTATAAATTTGGACAATGTAGATATAATCCTTAATGAAATATTGTACTAAATAGAATATGACATGGATAATATGTCAAGGTCAGTCATCTTCAGCACACCTTTGGACCATTGCCAGTATTAATTTGGAACGCCTAGCTATATTTCTTCATGTTATATCATATTAAACATCATCTGACCTTAATAAAATAGGTCAAGGTCAGTCAACTGTGGTTGGCTTCTAGTACATCACCAGTTGCATATGTAATATGAATTTGGAGACCCTAAATTTAATCCTTCAAAAAAATTAGCAAATACTGGAATTTGACCTATATAAAATAGGTCAAGGTCAATCATCTTCACCACACCTCTGGATCATTCCCAGATGTATGGATAGTATTAATTCGGAAAGCCTAGCTGTATTTCTTCATGTTATATCATAATAAACAGTGTTTGACCTCGAAAAAATAGGTCAAGGTCAGTCAACCGGGACAGGCTTCTAGTCAATCACCAGTTGCATTTGTAATATGAATTTGGAGACCCTACCTTTAATCTTTCAGAAAATATAGCAAATACTAGAATTTGACCTTGATAAAATAGGTCAAGGTCAGTCATCTTCACCACACCTCTGGGTCTCCTCCAGATGTATATATATAGTATTAATTTGGAAAGCCTAGCTGTATTTCTTCATGTTATATCATAATAAACAGTCTATGACCTGAAAAAAATAGGACAAGGTCTGTCAACTGGGATAGGCTTCTAGTCAATCACCAGTCGTATTTGTAATATAAATTTGGAGACCCTAGCTTTAATTCTTCAAAACATACAGCAAATACTAGAATTTGACCTTGATAGAATAGGTCAAGGTCAGTTATTTTCAATAGGCTTCTGACCCTTCACCAGATGCATATGTGGTATGAATTTACAATACCCGACTCTAATCCTTCTTGAGATATCGTGTTCACTGACAGACAGCTGGACAGATGGACAGACGGACAGACAGACAACGTTGACGACGACAATACCCTTCGGGCAAAATTTGTCCGAGGGGTAAAAATGTAGATACGGTCGGATTGGATTCTCACTCCAGACATCAATAGAGCCTACATACGAACACGAGCGAACATTGTCGAGTCCCCAGGACAGGATCACGCTATGGAGTACTGTGTGACTCGAGTGGTTTCAGGTCCGTGGTGTGAGTGACGACGTTGGTTCCTATTCCTTTTCACATCGGAACAACACGGGTAGGGTCATATTTCTTTTAACACCCGGGATCCCCACGGGTGCCCCAGTTAGTCGCCTCTTACGACAAGCTCTCTGAGGAGCTGAGACCAATTCTTACCATGACCTGGAGTGTGCACAACGACACCCCAGGTCAATCTCTGGGAGCCTCACGGAAAGGTGAATATATTGTGCGCATGTGCTTATGCACTTGGTAGGGATCGGCCTGTTGTGAGATTTTTGGGTGATTTATGAGTCATAGTAGATACAAATATGTCATGCTTGGTATCCTGTCGAAGACTGGTGTGCTGACGTTGTCCGATAACGTCATTCAGCGAAGGCGCGCAGTTGGGAAGACAATGCCTTAAAGCGCTAAGATAGGGCATTAAGGCGTTCAGTTAGGGCGTTAAGATTGGGCGTTTTTTGCGTGGAGCAGGGCGTTAAGGCGTAACGATGGGCGTCACTGCATTTAGATGAATTACTGTCAATTCCATGGGATATCTAGACCCATCAGAGCTTCTGCGCTATTTCACAAGGCACCGGGTGGGCATTACTGTCCATAAAAGCGAGCGTATCCTAAAGTCGTGCACATTCAACATTTAACCGTCAACATGGGTTATACATGTTCTAAGGGCGAGCGTACATTCTCTAGATATGATGCGACATCAGAAGAATATAGGCCTACATGTCGATGCTGCAAGTCCACCGACTGATACCGAAACAGAGACCGCTGAGAGTCTATCTCCCAGTATGGAGAGCTTGGCATGAGATATTTAGGCTACGTCCCAAGGAAGCCTGAATGAGGAAGAACCTACCTTTTGGGATTGTATTGTGGAAGAGGCTATTAATACCCACGCTCACGTGATCGAAGATGCCGGACAGGTAACTTACAACAGGCATACATCCAAATGAGCCCCCGCATCCGGAGACCAGCATATGGCGATCTATAAACAGTGTAGTCTACTGCTGCTTGAAATGAAATGCAACCCCACGCACAGGTCCAACATGAAGACCAAGCGTCACTTGAAAGATGATATGGAGCTACCACCCACAGAGGTCCTGGAAAATGCGGTCAAATGGCGCAAACAACTGCTCCAGCACATGTTGCCATTACCGTATCCTAGACTGCCCGATGTTGCTTAGGCCAAGAGCGATGATGGCTGAAACTTTAACTTTCTGAAACAGCGGCTTCTGATTGAACAAGCGCAGTCGAGAATACGTCTAACAGACAAGAACGAACATGACCGATACAGCACAAAATTTTGCCTTCTGATTGGACAAGAGCAGTCGAAGATAAACGTCTGATACACACCATACTATTATGTAAACACATCCAATGCGGCTTCCCGGCCTGGGTGCGATATGATGGAGGGGATAATAAAATGTGTAATACAAAATACACTTGTTGTTCTCTCATGGCTTCATAATGGCGTTAAGACGTAAGGGTGAATACAGTCTCAGGCTAATGGTTTACAAACGACCTTATATGACCACTCACTCCACACACCTTCACACACAGGTAACTCTACCAGGTGGCCAGATCGAACATGGCTCCATCTCCCTCTACTACCCGAGTGCTTCAAAGGACACCTCACACGTCCCATTTTGGACCATCTCGGCACCAAAACCACCTTCCATTGCTCCTTTTCTACTGCGCATGCCCAAGTGGACGGCGTTTGCACCACACACCAGTCCAATCGGACGCTCCCTCCATGACTGCATCAATATGACACCTCACAAAATTCTCTCTCTGCGCATGTACAGATTGACGGTATTCCCACTTCACACCAGTCCGGTCGAATGCTCCCCCACGAGTGCTTCAATATGACACCCCACACGACCCATTTGGGTCAAAGATAGTCCATCTCGACCCAAAAACGTCAATCTCAGACCTGCCTATGCACTGCACATGCGTACATAACTTTTCAGCGAAATTCACCCAATGGCCACGAGACGCCTTCCATTGTATTCTACAGCATGAGACTGAGAAAAGAAGTGCCCACATCCCATTGTAAAATCCACAAGAAAACAAAAGCCCAAGAGGCTTCAATATACGCCCGTATATCTTGAATTACACTGGTCCAAATTTCAAGGTTGTTTAATAGCCTTGGTCCCAATTGGTAGCTAGCAATCCAGAGAAAGGTCTACAAATCTGTGCTTCTGAGAATGTAATGTAACATATATCACATCTTATACTGAATGATAAACTAAAATGGGCTTAACTCTTGGTAACTAGTTTACCTTGAAGCAAGAGCCGAGAGCTCACCTATCCCACACTGAAATCGGCAATAGTCAAACACAAGAAAATAGTAGTTTTCCTGCAAATGGATTCCTTTCAGGCGAGAGAATTTTTCATGATGGAAGAAGAAAGTGATGAAGTAAACCTCCTGTTAAATTAGTAAATGTATGGTTTTTATTACGCAACAGTTTAACTAAATGTAGCTGTTTCAAACATGGGAGACAACTCCACAGGACAAACGCCATATACATGTAGGGGAGAGAACCCTGAATATTCCAACCTAACACATATAGTCAGGTAAACTTGATTTAGTTTTGGGGACTGTGACCTTGACCTTTGACAATTTGATCTCAAAATGTATGACTCCTCTTTGCCATGCGAGTAAGGTATACTCAAAAAATCTCAATAAACTAAAAAAATCATGATTTTTAACAATTTCACAATTTTGGGGTCACAGTGACCTTGATCTTTGACCTTGACCTACATTTTGATAGGTGACACATCGTGTACCCTAATGTATCTACTGACACAAAAAAAGTTATTTTAAATAATTTCCTGATTTTGGGGTCACAGTGACCTTTGACCTTCGACCGTGGCCTATTTTTTGGTACCCAACACTTCATTTTCTCCCTATTGAATTCACTCACAAAAAATTAGAAATTTTTAATGATTTCCTGATTTTTCGGTCACTCTAACCTTTGACATCTGACCTCGACCTACATTTGGTATGCAACACATCGTTCCCCACTAGGGCATCCACTCACCAAATATTAAAACTGTAGATAGAAAACTGTCAACGATCAATGATTCCCTGATTTTAGGCAACAGTGACCTTTGATCTCTGACTTCGACCTCAATTTTGGTACGCGACACATCGTCGACCTCCACCTAGCGTATTCACTCACACAAAATTGCAACTGTGGATAGAAAACGTTCACAGATATTGACCGGACACGAACACTTCAGTGATTCCCTGTTTTTAAGGCCATTTGACCTCTGACCTCGACCTTCATTTTGGTATGCGACAGAAATTGGAACTGTAGATAGAGAACTGTTCCAGATATAGACCGGACACGAGGGACGGACAGACAGACGGGCGGAAACCGCCATCACATAATACGTCCGTCTTTTGGCGGGCGTATAAAAATGACCACCCCTACCCCAGTATTTCTACCTCAAACATGCATTTTCGGGATGTTATTTAACATCGAAGTGACGGAGTGAACCCATGTACTTCAAGATCCTCATGGTACTCATATGAACAGTCACAATCAAAGCGTGACTGAGATACATCATTCTTTAGATGACGACTTTACAACGAATATTATGGATTAAGAATACTGATCAGCGATACCGATTTGATATTTTTGGAACATCATGATGTCTTGCCGGCATCATTGAAAACTGTTGGCCGCTTCTCTCTTGCAGGAAACAAGCCTATGTTTATGTATACTATGATTGTCTTTTTGAATTTGGTGCTATGGAATAGGTCTTTGGATTATAGACGAGGATATTCTCTAATGGACGACGGCTGAATTATGAATGACGGACTAGACGCTTGTAACTTTGACTCGGACGTGACGTCACCGGAAATGACTGGTAAGACATTAATTAACATTGAAGTAAAAGTGGATTTGGCCGACTATATAGGGGCAGAAATGTTCGAATCAGGGGAGATTACCTGGAAATGCTCAATAGAGTTATCTGCCCCTGAATAGCCCCCAATTAGCCTTTCACTATAACTGAATAAATTACAAGCGTCTAATCAGTCATTCAATATTCAGCCGCTGGTCATTAAAGAATTTTCATAATCCAAAGACCTAATTCATATAATGACATTAGCATCGAATTAAAAGGTTAAATCATAATATACATACAACTAATTTTCTGCAAGACAGAAGCGGTCAACAGTTTTCAATGATGCCAATAAGACATCATGATGTTCCAAAAATCCGTTTCGCTGATCAGTATTCTTATTCCATGGGCGTCGCTAGGATTTAGAAAGGGGGGTCGATTATCATAGCACTTTAGGCGAGGGTCCAGGGGCCGCCTAGGCCCCGTAAGCTCCGGGTTTCTAGATCGCCGGAGATACGCTCTAAGCGTTTTCCCGGAATTAAATCTGAACATAATGTATGCATTTTCTTTTTCATTAGCTTTGAAAAAGTTGGAAGTATCTCCAACGAAACGTCAGCTCCACAGCAATAAAGAAGTTGTTATCCATAGAATAGCATTGTGTTATAATGTATGCAGATTTATGGTTATATTATATCTCTCTGGGACCTTAGAAGACCTGAGATGCACGTCAACACGTCATTTGTCAAATATCAGTATTATATTTTATTCTCTTGTCATCTTGAAAACACAATAATAATGCTTTGGGCCGATATACCTCGTAGGCTAACCCAGTGGCGTCGGAACGTAATTGAAAGTGGGGCACCAATATCACAGCCCAACAGGCGGGGGTCCAGGAGCCGCCTAGGCCCCGGAAGCTCCGGAGTCCTAGATTGCCGGAGATGCGTTCTGAACGTTTTTCCGGAAATAAAACTGATCATACTGCATGCACATTTAGGATTCTATTTTCACGATTTTTTTCGCAATTATAAGCATGCATCGATATTGAAAACATCGCACCTCATGCCTTCATCCATTTGACGTTCTAGTTATATTTAAAACATACAAAACGGTGACTTATAGTTCTGGGAGGGAAACCAATATGCATACAGATACGATTCATTCACACAAAGATAAAACAAGGAAATCCTCACAGCCCAACAGGCGATGGTCGACGAGCCGTTTAGGCCCCGGCAGCTCCGAAGTTCCAGATCTCCAGAGACGCGTTCTAAGAGTTTTCCCAGAAATAAATTCGAACGTAATGTATGCAGATTTATGGTTCTATTTTCACGTATGTTTCGCATTTATAAGCACTCATCGATATTGAATAAATCATACTTCATGCCTGAATCCATTTGACTTTTTAGTTATATTTATCACATAAAAAAACACATGAAAAAACGATGACCTTTACATCATGGGATATTAGAACCAATATGATAGCGATTCATTTACACAAAGCTGAAATGAGCGATCCTCACAGCCTGACAGGCGAGTGTCCAGGGGCCGCCTAGGCCCCGGAAGCTCCGGGGTCTCCGGTTGCCGGAGATGTGTTTTACCCGTTTTCCCGGAAACAAATCTGAACACAATGTATATAGATTTATGGTTCTATTTTCACATTTGTTTCGCATAAACCCGCATCGATATTGAAGAATATGCCGGACTCCATTTGACCTCCTGGCTTGACACAAACAAAACGGGCCTATAACACACCACTACACGTCCTGGCAC
The DNA here is from genome assembly GCA_036873755.1 of Hanleya hanleyi. Classification (NCBI taxonomy): domain Eukaryota; kingdom Metazoa; phylum Mollusca; class Polyplacophora; order Lepidopleurida; family Hanleyidae; genus Hanleya; species Hanleya hanleyi. Next base: position 11,690 of record JAVTVY010057366.1, on the reverse strand, counting down.
TCTATCTGTAATGTTTATGTGGGGACATGGTCAGTTAGGGATGCTGAAAAGTGGGTGGCCAAAGGATATTCGCCTCCCCCCCCCTAAATCAAAAGTGGGGGGGGGGGAGGGGGGGCCTGACCCCTCCGCTTCCGGCGCCACTGTAACCATGTTAAAATGATTAAAACTAAACACCATCATATCACTTTCCGATCCATATGTCATTTCCTGACTGTGAACATTAAACTTTTGCTGAAAATATCACAATAATATTGTGTGGAATATCAAACTGTGTATCATGGACTATATCTCGTGGCCATGGTGAAATACTCACTAGAAAAATGAAACTAATATCACTCATTAAAACGTGGCCATGGTAAAATACTTGGAAACCAAAACAAAGGAGTTTACAGACTCACGACGCGACAAGGGGAGATAGAGATACAAGAACAGATAGAGATAGACGACACTTTCGATGATGATGATGATACAGACATAGAAGATACAGGCGTCATCTCCTGAACAAATGGGGTGGTTAAACACTCGCATGGGTCCACCAGCAACTACAGCTTCGGGGGCGACGGCTACCACAACGACGGCTGCCACAATGACGGCTACCACAAGGCCTGCCACAACAATACCACTACCAGAGGTGGCGCAGTTGGTACGGATGAGACAACACATTCACCAATTAGAAGAGGAAAAGTCTAAACTACGCCTCCTACTGGATACAGAGATGAAGAAATCAACATGTCCCATATGCCAGGACGATGAGACGGCGTACGTCTTTTTTTTCTTTTGGCCACCTAGCTCTATGTGGTGTAGGCTTAATAGGCATGTGAGTGATTGTGATTGTGAGTGAATCCGAAAACAGCGAAGATTTTCATCTGACTTTACGTTGCCCTGTGTGTCGGGGAAATATCTCAATGATCAAAAGAATATTCCGGCCGTGAACTGACGGTGTGATGGCCAACCCTCTGTACTTCCCAAAGGCCAATATAAGGGCCACCCAATTAATCTCGAAAGAGGGGGCTATTACTGTTATATGGAAATGGAATAGGTCTTTGGATTATGGACGCGGATATTCTCTAATGGACGACGGCTGGATTATGAATGACGGACTAGACGCTTGTTATTTCTAACTAAAAAGCACAAAAAACATGAGCTCCCACACCTTTTCCCCCTCATAGAGTGAAAACTGACACACACCAGTTGAATTTGTGATATTTATTAACAGCACGGTAGAATGGACATAAGGTTTTCACCACAGTAGGCTCTTCGTGTTCAATTTTCTAATAATACGGTAGCACCATGACGGTAGAATGAACATAGAATGAACATGGAATGTAGGAATACGGTAATGTCTGAATGTTCAATATTCAGCCAACAAGACTTGTTTGAAGTCTTCCCTGTCTTTATTGCCCTGGTGCACGTACATGAAGGCAGCAATCTGCTCACGTGGAATTCTGGGTGGACAGGCAGCCTGTAATCCCCCCGCAATTTGCATTTCGTTGATGTCGTGGGGCGCCAATGTCATCAGCGCGTCTGACGGTGCCATGATGTTCAGACACTTATGCATATTTACCGAATCTGACAGCCTGCACATTGTTCGATACGCAAGTGTCCAATGCGGGGTCTAAGATGATCGAGGAAGGTCTCGATGTACTTTTTATATATATACTCAGACAGCTAGTCAGACATGGCTTCATGAATTTCGGCGGTGAGGTATTGAAGTTTACGCCACGCAGGTATTTTCAGGGTGACACCCTCAGGTAAAGGAATACGCGTATCTTTCTTGAACTTCCATTTACGAATATGCACCAGCAGAATGTTGTTGAACATAGAACAGCACACGAATACGTCGTCACCCGCATAAAATTTCGCTTCGTCGCTCCCCTGATCCTCAGTGACCACATCGACGGCTCTGTAAAATTTCTGTACCTTTGCCCATTGCGCAAACGTCAAGGCAATATGCTTAGGTGGTTTGTCGTCCCAGGCTGATGCATCAAAGTGCACTTGCTCATCTTTCACGGTTACAGTTAAATAGGAAGTGAGCTCCCAAGTCTTCGTGTGGGCCGCCTGGTAGGACTGCTGGATGATATCATTCACCTGCTGCACAGACATATGGAGTAGCACCTCTTTCTCCGCTTGCTGAGGCACTTCCTGAGGCACTTGCTGAGGCATTATTTGGCAGGTGGACCGGACTCTTCCTGGGCACGTTTGGTACCTGTACTCCCTTCGGAGATGTCGTAGTCAATGAGTAAGATTTTATCTTCTGGTTCCTCAGGTTGAAGTACAGACGCTATTCCTTCATTCCCCGTCTTCTTCGGCGCCTCCACGATGGCCTAAAATGCTAAGGGACCACGGCGCAGTAGATCGTCGATGAGGGCTTTGTTTTGTCGCGAATTGGTCTTCTCCGCCATGATATCTTCCCCACCGTGTTTAAGGATTATGTTTTCCACCAGGAGCAGATCACATTCGCCATCTCATCAATGAGCTTGACACGGTGCTGCATAAGCTTAGCTCGGTCGATGTCGATGATGAATGAAGAATAACAAGCTGGGTAGTCGCTTTTATAACATACGGTGATGGATGGGTAAAAATAAGCTGATGGTTGATTGATGACTATTTTTAGACAATAGAAGAGCTACCCTCTGATTGGAAGATATTTTTAGACATTACAAGAACTGTTCTCTGATTGGTGGATATTTTTAGACAATACAAGAGCTACGTTCTGATTGGTAGATATTTTTAGACAATAGAAGAACTTCCCTCTGAACTTTAGCTGCTGAAGATATTTCTAATTTGAGGGTAATGGGCAATCGTACTAAATGATTCAGTCATAATATTGTCTGTATTATATTGATGTCGACAAGGATATACATAATTATTTGATAGTATTATTAATTGTATGTTGTTTATGATTAACATGAACTTTTTATTCGCTGGAATCCAGCCATTTGTTCCACATGAGCAATATTCTCATAAGCCATCACCATTCAATATGAATGTGATACATGTACAAGTCCATGGTAATTGATACATTATGGTGAAGGTGACCTGTAACACCAGTATACAAAATTATTCCGAGCTCATTGAATCATCATCACAGGATGCTGAGGCAGATCAGAACGGAGTGTCGGTAAAATCAGATGTGTTTTGCAGAGGATTCTGCCAATGAGGATGCTATACTGTACACATACAAAATATGAAGTGTTGATGTGCAGGGCCTATAGCACAAAATCACAAGCAAGTTGGTAAAACTAGGCACACAGGGTCTCATTTCTGCCGCTAACGTGTTGATTTGGGTGGGGGCGTCCTCTCAGGGGGAGGTGTGGGTGGAAAGGGGCCTAATGTCTCAAGCAGTATTCCTGGTTTTCCATCAATATACTCTATTCCATACCCCAATATTTCAAGCACGTGAAATCAAACAAAATTTATTTGCGGGGAATGTGACTTCCACATCCCTAGCTGGACAGGCTAGTGGGGAACCCTCAATCTCAGGTTAATTACCATTGGTGAAGTTAACGTCCAACAATTGCAAAATTGAGCTTGGCATCCGGCCCTATGTTATTCAGTGATGTATTCCCCTATGGACCATGTTGCCTCGACGGAGGTCTTTGCGCTCATCCAGCGCTTGTTTGTTTATAGACTTGCTCAAGTTTCTCATTAATAGTATCTAAATGAAATATATCAACAGCATATTGCGTATTATATACTAATTGTGCACCCCTTTTGGCTGGCCTATATCTGTTCTCATATGAATACGATTACATGCAGACGCTTTCAAAAATAGATTATTTCAAAGCCATGTTCCTTCTCATTCACCAAACGCTATTTAAACGATCTTCTTGCCATAGATAATAACTATATAAATGACGCAGTGAAGGATATGTATCCACCTTCACTGGATTTGAAGGAAACATCGGCACATCTTATTTAGGCCTATATCTCTATAAAAATGAAACGGACCTTCACTGTCGTCGAGTCTATGACAATCGACATTGTAAACTATCCCTTTCCCGACAGTAATATTCCAGTGGGACCTGCATGTGGCGTATACATATCTCGCCTAGTTGCATTTGCTGTGTTAAATGTGACGATTTTAATCAACATCACAAAACGTTATTGCAGAAACTTATAAAACAGGGCTATACCACCAAGCGCCTCCACTCAAAAGCTTCTCAAATTTGGCGATACATATCATATCAATATGAGCGTAGCGTGCAAGATCTATGGCGTTACGTTTCGTAACTTGTGTCTGGTTCCACTTAACCCGGGGCTAGAGGTCAGATGAACCCATGTGAATCAAGATCTCATGGTGCTCATATGAACAGTCAATCAAAGCGTGACTGAGATACATCATACTCTAGATAACGACTTTACAACGTATATCATATGGAATACAGGGGCGTCGTTAGGGGGGCGTCAGGTGCGAACGACCCCTCTTGGACGCGCCAAAAAAAAACGAAGAAAAAGTAAAAAAAACAAAAATGATTAATAACTCCCAATATTTCGAGCAACTTTTTTACAGTGTAATCAATATGAGTTGTCCAGCTTAGTTTATTGTTCAGAATAATTCCGAGGAATTTGAAATTGTTAACTTGTTCAATTGTTAACTTGTTCAATTGTTAACTTGTTCAATTTGTTGGCTAGAAATAAACAGTTCAGGCAATTGTCCTATGCATGTGTCTTTTTATGTTTGGATTGATCACCATATATTTTGTTTTCTTAATGTTTAGTGACAAACGATTAGAACAAAACCATGTATACAGTTTGTCCAGTTCCTGAGACATAGCATTAATAGCATCAGACATACTTTTGGCCGAGTGTATACAACACTAGTGTCGTCAGCAAAGAGGATATTAATCTTTAGCAAGTCAGTTGCATTATTTATGTCGTTGATATATAGCAAGAAAAGTAATGGTCCGAGGATTGATCCTTGGGGAACTCCACAGATTATGTCGGTAGAAGAGGATGGCGAAGTGCAAAACGGGCAATAAACTGAAAGCTGTATATGTATATGCTTTGCTGAAGACTATACTACATTCGTGATATTTCATTTCCGGAAAATATATCAGTTTAATTTTTTTTCTAGTCAGTCATTCGAAGTACGATAAATATAACAAAGGCATACATTTTCCATTCACCCGAAATGATCTGTTCACAACATTGTCTGGCTATTACATTGACCGGTAAATCGACCGACAATGATGATAAATCCCATAACATCCCTTTTAAGGGCTAAAGAGATCCTCCGAAAGAGAGCTTCCAACTATACACAATTATTCTATATTTTAAAAAATTATTTGAACCCAGATCTAATATAGCGAGTTTATAACCACAATCCGTAACTCCTCAATCATACTAACCACATTCAGTCAGTCACTCAATCACACAAATTCATAATCACTCACGCAAAACAACTTGCACATAATCACGCACACTCAATCGTGCATACAGTCAAACAATCACTTGCACATCACACATTCATGCATTCAGTCACTCGCAATCACTCACACACACAATCACTCACTTACTATTCATAGTATCCGCTATCACAAGCATTCACATAATCACTCACACACAATCACTTGCACACATTCACTCACAATCACTCACATATACAATCACACAATCACTCACTTAATCACTTACAATCACTCACATATAAAATCGCTTACAATCTCTCACTCACATAATCACTTACAATAACAATCACTCACATAATGACTTACACACAATCACACAAAATAATCACTCGCACAATCACATAATCCCTTACACGCGATCACTTACAATCACTCACACATAAAATCACACACAATTACTCACAAAATCACTTACACACAATCACTCACACATAAAATCACTTACAATCACTCACATAACCACTTACAATAACAATCACTCACATAATCACTTACACACATTCACACAAAATCACAATCACTCGCAAAAACACAATCACTTACACGCGATCACTTACAATCACTCACATCTGAAATCACACTCAACTACTCACATAATCACTGACACACAATCACTCACACATAAAATCAATTACAATCACTCTCACATAGTCACTTACTCACAATATCAATCACTCACATAATCACTTACACACAATCACTCGCAATCACAATCACTCTTACACACATACAATCACACAATCTGAACATCATGGCACCGCCAGGGTGGTGGTAGCTCCTGTGGGGCGGAGCTCAAAAGTGACGTCATCGTATGCATGCGCACGCATCTGTGGTGCACCCACACCCTGGTTTACCCTATACCCTACGTGTGCATGCATACGATGACGTCACTTCCGAGCTCCGCCCCATGGGAGCTATCACCACCCTGGCAGTGCCATGATGTTCAGATTGTGTGTGAATGTATGTGTGTAAGAGTGATTGTGAGTGATTGTGCGTAAGTGATTATGTGAGTGATTGATATTGTGTGTAAGTGATTATGTGATTGAGTGATTGTAAGTGAGTTTATGTGTGTGTGATTATGTGAGTGTGACTTCATGTGTGTGATTGTAAATGATCGCGTGTAAGTGATTGTGTTTGTGCGAGTGATTGTGATTTTGTGTGAATGTGTGTAAGTGATTGTGCGAGTGGTTGTTACTGTAAGTGATTATGTGAGTGAGTGATAGTAAGTGATTTTATGTGTGATTGTGCGTAAGTGATTATGTGAGTAATTGTGTGTGATTTTATGTGTGAGTGATTGTAAGTGGTCGCGTGCAAGTGATTATGTGATTGTGCGAGTGATTATTTCGTGATTATGTGTAAGTGATTATGTGAGTGATTGTTATTGTAAGTGCTTATGTGAGTGAGTGATTGTAAGTGATTTTATATGTGAGTGATTGTAAGTGATTAAGTGTGATTGTATATGTGAGTGATTGTGAGTGAATGTGTGTAAGTGATTGTGTGTGAGTGATTATGTGAATGATTATGATAGTGGATACTATGATTAGTGAGTGAGTGATTGTGTGTGTGAGTGATTGCGAGTGACTGAATGCATGAATGTGTGATTATGTGCAAGTGATTGTGTGATTGTATGCACGATTGAGTGTCATAGCGTGAGGAACCACCTAAGCACCACCCAACCAAGTTGCATTGGTTAGTTTTTGAATTAACCAATTTACATGGTGACCCAAAAAACTGGGTTGATCTTACTAATTGGCTTATGTTTTTTGACCACATGCATATGTGATATAAGTTTGGTGTACCTGGGCATATTCATTCTCAAGATAAGTTAGTAACGAGAGAACAAAGATGGACACACATCATGACTATACCCCCTCCCCTTCAAGGGCAATTTTGGCTGTAGTTCATGACATGATGTGTATCTAGTGTAAGTTCAGTGAGCCTTATCATACTTGAAATATGGTGGTAATAACAAGCCCGAGATGAATGGACAAATTTGACCCAGTGATCCAGAAAATATAAGTCAATCTCACCAATTATTGATAGGCTTCAGCTTTAAAACCCCATAGATATGCGAGGTGAGTAAGGTGCTCCTAGGAGAAGTCAATCTTGAGATAAGATAGTAACAATCAATATATTATATATTGACAGTTTGACCTGGTGACCAGGTAAATATATGGGTCAATCTCACGGATTCTCTGCTATGTGACCATATGCATGTGTGATGTAAGTTTGGTATTTCTAGGCACAGTCATCCTTGAGGTGTTGTAACGGATATACATGACGTCGACGACACCCTTTGGGCAATCTTGCCGGACGGTTAAAAACGCAGATAAGTCAGCTCATTTAAATCAAGCAATCAGATCAGTTTGATTAAACAAGATATGTCTGTCTCTGTACTAGGGTCTACTGATCTCTATCTAATACACCAATCACCAAGATATGTCTGTCTCTGTACTAGGGTCCACTGATCTCTATCTAATACACCAATCACCAAGATCTGTCTGTCTATGTGCTAGGGTCTACTGATCTCTATGTAATACACTAATCACCAAGATCTGTCTGTCTCTGTACTAGGGTCTACTGATCTCTATCTAATACACCAATCACCAAGATCTGTCTGTCTCTGTACCAGGGCCCAATGATCTCTATCCAATACACCAATCATCAAGATCTGTCTGTCTCTGTACTAGGGTCTACTGATCTCTATCTAATATACCAATCACCAAGATCTGTCTGTCTCTGTACTAGGGTCTACTGATCTCTATCTAATACACCAATCACCAAGATCTGTCTGTCTCTGTACTAGGGTCTACTGATCTCTATCTAATACACCAATCATCAAGATCTGTCTCTGTACTAGGGTCTACTGATCTCTATCTAATACACCAATCATCAAGATCTGTCCGTCTCTGTACCAGGGTCCACTGATCTCTATCTAATGCACCAATCACCAAGCTCTGTCTGTCTCTGTACTAGGGTCTACTGATCTCTATCTAATCCACCAATCATCAAGATCTGTCCGTCTCTGTACTAGGGTCTACTGATCTCTATCTAATACACCAATCATGAAGACCTGTCCGTCTCTGTACCACGGACCACTGATCTCTATCTAATACACCAATCACCAAGATCTGTCTGTCTCTGTACTAGGGTCTACTGATCTCTATCTAATACACTAATCGCCAAGATCTGTCTGTCTCTGTACTAGGGTCTACTGATCTCTATCTAATACACCAATCATCAAGATCTGTCCGTCTCTGTACCAGGGTCCACTGATCTCTATCTAATACACTAATCATCAAGATCTGTCTGTCTCTGTACTAGGGTCTACTGATCTCTATCTAATACACCAATCATCAAGATCTGTCTGTCTCTGTACTAGGGTCCACTGATCTCTATCTAATACACCAATCACCAAGATCTGTCTGTCTCTGTACTAGGGTCCACTGATCTCTATCTAATACACCAATCACCAAGATCTGTCTGTCTCTGTACTAGGGCCAACTGATCTCTATCTAATACACCAATCACCAAGATCTGTCGGTCTCTGTACTAGGGTCTACTGATCTCTATCTAATACACCAATCACCAAGATCTGTCTGTCTCTGTACCAGGGTCCACTGATCTCTATCTAATACACCAATCACCAAGATCTGTCCGTCTCTGTACTAGGGTCTGCTGATCTCTATCTAATACACCAATCACCAAGATCTGTCTGTCTCTGTACTAGGGTCTACTGATCTCTATCTAATACACCAATCATCAAGATCTGTCTCTCTCTGTACTAGGGTCTACTGATCTCTATGTAATACACCAATCACCAAGATCTGTCCGTCTCTGTACTAGGGTCTACTGATCTCTATCTAATACACTAATCACCAAGATATGTCTGTCTCTGTACTAGGGCCCACTGATCTCTATCTAATAAACCAATCACCAAGATCTGTCTGTCTGTGTACCAGGCCCCACTGATCTCTATCTAATACACCAATCACCAAGATCTGTCTGTCTCTGTACCAGGGCCCACTGATCTCTATCTAATACACCAATCACCAAGATCTGTCTGTCTCTGTACCAGGACCCACTGATCTCTATCTAATACACCAATCACCAAGATCTGTCTGTCTCTGTACCAGGGCCCACTGATCTCTATCTAATACACCAATCACCAAGATCGGTCTGTCTCTGTACTAGGGCCCACTGATCTCTATCTAATACACCAATCACCAAGATATGTCTGTCTCTGTACTAGGGCCTGCTGATCTCTATCTAATACACCAATCACCAAGATATGTCTGTCTCTGTACTAGGGTCTACTGATCTCTATCTAATACACCAATCATCAAGATCTGTCTCTCTCTGTACTAGGGCCCACTGATCTCTATCTAATACACCAATCACCAAGAGCTGTCCGTCTCTGTACTAGGGTCTACTGATCTCTATCTAATACACTAATCACCAAGATATGTCTGTCTGTACTAGGGTCTACTGATCTCTATCTAATACACCAATCATCAAGATCTGTCTGTCTCTGTACTAGGGTCTACTGATCTCTATCTAATACACTAATCACCAAGATCTGTCCGTCTGTACTAGGGTCTACTGATCTCTATCTAATACACCAATCACCAAGATCTGTCTGTCTCTGTACCAGGGTCCACTGATCTCTATCTAATACACCAATCATCAAGATCTGTCTGTCTCTGTACCAGGGTCCACTGATCTCTATCTAATACACCAATCATCAAGATCTGTCTGTCTCTGTACCAGGGCCCAATGATCTCTATCTAATACACCAATCACCAAGATCTGTCGGTCTCTGTACCAGGGTCCACTGTTCTCTATCTAATACACCAATCACCAAGATCTGTCTGTCTCTGTACTAGGGTCTACTGATCTCTATCTAATACACCAATCATCAAGATCTGTCTCTCTCTGTACTAGGGTCTACTGATCTCTATCTAATACACCAATCACCAAGATCTGTCCGTCTCTGTACTAGGGTCTACTGATCTCTATCTAATACACTAATCACCATGATATGTCTGTCTGTACTAGGGTCTACTGATCTCTATCTAATACATGTACACCAATCATCAAGATCTGTCTGTCTCTGTACTAGAGTCTACTGATATCTATCTAATACACTAATCACCAAGATATGTCTGTCTCTGTACTAGAGTCTACTGATATCTATCTAATACACCAATCATCAAGATATGTCTGTCTCTGTACTAGGGTCTACTGATCTCTATCTAATACACTAATCACCAAGATCTGTCTGTCTGTACTAGGGTCTACTGATCTCTATCTAATACACCAATCACCAAGATATGTCTGTCTCTGTACCAGGGCCCAATGATCTCTATCTAATACACCAATCATCAAGATCTGCCTGTCTCTGTACTAGGGTCTACTGATCTCTATCTAATACATCAATCATCAAGATCTGTCTGTCTCTGTACTAGGGTCTACTGATCTCTATCTAATACACTAATCACCAAGATCTGTCCGTCTGTACTAGGGTCTACTGATCTCTATCTAATACACCAATCACCAAGATCTGTCTGTCTCTGTACCAGGGTCCACTGATCTCTATCTAATACACCAATCATCAAGATCTGTCTGTCTCTGTACCAGGGCCCAATGATCTCTATCTAATACACCAATCACCAAGATCTGTCTGTCTCTGTACCAGGGTCCACTGATCTCTATCTAATACACCAATCACCAAGATCTGTCTGTCTCTGTACTAGGGTCTACTGATCTCTATCTAATACACCAATCTTCAAGATCTGTCTCTCTCTGTACTAGGGTCTACTGATCTCTATCTAATACACCAATCACCAAGATCTGTCCGTCTCTGTACTAGGGTCTACTGATCTCTATCTAATACACTAATCACCAAGATATGTCTGTCTGTACTAGGGTCTACTGATCTCTATCTAATACATGTACACCAATCATCAAGATCTGTCTGTCTCTGTACCAGGGTCTACTGATATCTATCTAATACACTAATCACCAAGATCTGTCTATCTGTACTAGGGTCTACTGATCTCTATCTAATACACCAATCATCAAGATCTGTCTGTCTCTGTACTAGGGTCTACTGATCTCTATCTAATACATGTACACCAATCATCAAGATCTGTCTCTCTCTGTACTAGGGTCTACTGATCTCTATCTAATACACCAATCACCAAGATCTGTCCGTCTCTGTACTAGGGTCTACTGATCTCTATCTAATACACTAATCACCAAGATATGTCTGTCTCT
>JAVTVY010057365.1:0-31137 GCA_036873755.1 Hanleya hanleyi | reverse complement strand
AGAATGTTTTATTATTATTATTATTATTTTTCCTCCTTCTTCTTCTTATTCATGCTAAAATCGTAGTGATTTCCTGTTAATTTGAGTGGGCTGTAGTAATTCCAAACCTACAGTACTACCCAAATTTCTGAGATATGGAAGGATGACTCCCAGCAAACATTTTTAGGATGGCCTAGCAGTTGTGTCTATAAGGTTGAAGGCGTGAAATTATTCATGAGCATTACTCACGGAAGCCCCTATACATATATATGTTTTTTTTTTATCCATGATGGCTTCTACTAAGATTTTAACTGTGAGGCTTATTATTTCTGTAAAAGCTTGTTACAAAATCTCGAAAATGCTATGTCCCGTATGTGAAAGTAACTTTTTAGCTCTAGCAAAGGACAACTGGGTAAAAAGTCAGACTTTAGCTTGGAGTTATACCCAGGGAATAACTTGTATAAAGTTGTTATTTCAATCTTCCTACAAGCATCATTGGGACAGTATATAGATGATGTACTTCAAAGTAGATCAGCAGGATAGTGGTACATCATATATATTAGATATTCTAATCAATTATCCTGGGTATACAATTAGTCTTCTAGTTGTGGCTTGAATCTCTCTCGTTTATTCGACGAGGTTTATTGGAAATAATTCACATTCATGTTCCTTGCCCAATGCAGTTTTAAATAGTCACAACTTTGGCAATAATGATACTGAGAAAGAATGTGGTTGTTTGTGCCCTCTCAATTTCGGAGTGGTTTAGAGTGCTTGAATTTACTGCTGGAGATTTGTTGCCAAACTCTGGGGGCACGGGTTTGAGTCTCGCACAGGACTGTCACTCCAGCACAAGTAGTGGTACCAAGAAAGTGTCATCCTAAAAATAATTGGATAAAAATGTTACCTACTTTCTAAATAGCATTAGTATATATGTCTCAAGTTCAGAGTCTGGACCATGGACCAGAATTATTTCTTTTACCTACTTGTTCAACTGTACATCCTATCATTACCCAGGCACTCCTGTAGGACTACACTGTTCAGAACCATGGCCAGTGGAGCTGATAAAGAGAGACACACTAACAGACTGGCCCTGGAAAAGTCCCCATACCTCCTGCAGCATGCTGGTAATCCTGTTGATTGGTACGTCTGATGGTCAATGATTTAATGAGTGAGAATTTAATTGAATTGCTTTTATTGCCAAACCAGGTGCCCATGATGGAGCAAAGAATCACAAGATCCCTCCCCCCATCATTATTTGATTGGATAATATATACAATGTACAAGAAATGAAGGACTATTACTTTTCAGAAATCAAACAGATCACAATATAATGAACAAGTCGCTACTAAGCTGTTAAGTATAGGCTGTTAACTTTGTAATTGTAGTCCATAAGGACAAAATGTTGTAAAACTAAGCGATTTGACAAATAACTCATCTTCAGCTGACAAAACCAGCACAATTTATATATAAAGTAGACTTTAGCAATTGTAGTCCACATGATGATGTTAAATCCATTATAAATCCATTTTAGTGCAGCTGTTGCGTCAATATCAAGGTTTTGTGGAGACTCATGGAAGTAAAATATTTATAATAGTTTGGCTAACTGCAAAGCCTACAGAGTTGTCCTCGCAGCTTATTAAGCAGATGAAGTTGTTAGTAGTAGATAAAGCGCTAATGAGATGCCTTTCATTTTACTGTAGAAGGAAGGGGATGAGGAAAGCATTCACATTTTCATTTAAGTTTTGCAGCACAGCACTTTGGCTTAGATGAACTCTTTATCATACATGCCAGATAGAAGCATGAACAATTTGAGTTATCAAACATTTACTTACCCTCGAAGTTTTAGATGTTTATATAGAATACAGCTCTCATCAATAACAACTATCCAATCAGATTCTGTGATTGCCACTTCCTGTTTGACAATCTTGGCCCAGTTATCCAATCAACTGACAGAACTAGCACTTCCAGTTAGTTTTCTGATTGCTATTCAAACATGACAGCATTGAAGTGGTAATAGGGAACTCTCTCTACCCACCAATACCAGATATACTTATTTTTTATCCAGAGAATATAGCAAAAACAATACAGACCCAGATTTGTTCTATCCCACTCACCCCACCCTCATTGTGTACATACTACTTGAATGCCTCTCATATTTTATAACTAGTTATAAGTATAGAATCTATTTTGATATCCCTCCCCTGGAGTTTCCAGAGTGTAGACCATTGTATTCACATTAATAATTTATTTTTACACTTCTTTTCTATTATTAGGTACCCATGGGGCACTGAAGCATTTCAAAAAGCTCAGAAGGAAAATAAACCAATATTTCTATCAGGTAAGATGAACTACAGCACTTTCTCATCTTCAACCGGATCTGTTAGTTAAACTGTTAAATCATTTTGATAAAAGTTTTACATAATATGGACAGTTAGAGTGTTAATAAATCTTTTATCTGAAATAGATATTTGAAGTGAACTTTTAATCAGACAACATAGAAGCTTCTTAATAGTTCTCCAGTATCATTTTGAAGATATCAAAGAAACTTAAAACTTATTTTTCAAGTAATATTTTGCAAATATCGTCATATATACAACCAAAAAGACCCTCAATGATACATACATGTACATGAAGTCTTGGATCTCTAATCCAAGTCAATTGCGAAATATTAAAATTTGTCAAGACTGCTACCAATTCTGTCACAACATTGGTCCTTTTAAACAGTTAAGTACATGTACAACACAGAATTACTCCTTGAAAACCTAAAAAATTACCTCAAATTCTTTGACATTGAAGTGTGTGAATCCTGCCTGTCCAAAATACTCAGAATTCAAGTCTCTAACATAACACTGTCCATCAATTTAGCAGAAAAGCGGATTTCATTAAAGCGCAGTCATGGTTATACCCCCGGATATTTGTCTGGATCGCACCGCGTAGCGGTGTCGACCAGACTATGCTGCCACTCACGAAATATCTGAAAATGTGTACGTGCACTATATCACAATGACCCTGTGTTGACCTGTAACAATCCGTCAGTGATTTGCACTTTTGTTTGTGTCATATCGGGGTATTATACCAGGAAATGAAGAAAAAAACAGTCGTAATCGTTCATGTTAACTAGAAATAAAACAAAATCTGAATTTGAGAGTATTTCATATTCATTTCTTCGCCCAGGGATTGCTTGAATCCGTGGACTATTTTTTTGTTCTTTGCATTGTCTGGTTCCGCACAATCGGCTGAACCCGGTTCTCAGTGCCCACTATGAGCTTACGATGCAACAACAACAATTGGGCTGCCAGCGATGTACTGTCACCACAGACTGTTGTAAATGTAAATTGATGCCCTGGTAACATGGTAAACTGCCCGTCTCATGGTGTTTGTCGTCTCTGCGGTTTTGCGTGTGCCTGCATGTACGTCCCCAAGAATGCATGCCTGGTGTATATAGTTCGTAATTTGTTTGTTCACAACGATAGCGTTGGAGAGACAATTTGTGCAAAAATCCCTGTTGTTGTTGCTGCACGATCTTTGCGTATTTGCCGAGCAGACGTTGCAATTCTCGTTCCACCCTCACTGGACAGGTTCCGCTGCTGGGATTATAAAGACCCCAGTTTTCAACACGCGGAAACAACAGAATTTGTCAGGTACCGCCTTCGAAAAGTTTCGTTGGTGTTCTAACTTTTTCAAACTAAATTATATACGCACTGATCGTGCAGCAACAACAGTAATTTTCGCACAAATCTTGAGGATTTTACGCAAACTCGTGCAGCTCTTGCCAATATCTGCGCTACACAGAACTATTAATAAAACCAGTTAATAAAACTATCCAGTCTCCTCGCAAATTTGTCGTATCGTTTTGTCACAATAGAATTGCATGAATTATGAAAATCTGCTCGAAAAACTGGTAGAAGACATTGACACTGCTGATCCAGTTTTGAGCATATTACTGCAGATAGTTCCTTGCTAACACGAAGACCTGGCATATTTCGAAATGAGCTGCCTTGACAAATTCACTTCCTTGGAGACTAAACTCTGTGTTCCAGTTGTGATTCCCCAAACAGACTCGTCCACAACTTGGAGAAAATCTTCACATGTATCCATACATCTGCTATCGACTGAAACATGCCAGCTGAAACGTTTTGAAACTTTAAATCCATCATTGGCGATCCAGACATTAGTACTTTGAGTACTTTCATTAACTATTATGTTGTTACATGTATATGGACTTATAATGCGACTGATCTATTGTGTAGTCCTTTCCCCTCCCCACCCTCCCCATTTCCAGCATAATAATGAAGGACAAGTGTAGGTCTCAATGTATATCGTATCGTACCTCCTGTTTTTCCAGTGGGTTACTCCACGTGTCACTGGTGTCATGTGATGGAGCGAGAGTCGTTTGAGAATGTAGAGATAGGACAGATCATGAGTGAAAACTTTGTCTGTATTAAGGTGGACCGAGAAGAACGGCCGGACGTAGATAAGGTCTATATGACATTTATCCAGGTAAGTCCTACAGTACATTATCCAATCATTCAATCTTGGGAAGTGCCTTTAACTCATTTGTCTTGTTTATTACGGAAATCCAGAAACATTTTGTTCAGCTTCGAGAACAGCTGTCAAATTTTCAGTAGGTAGTGTGGATAGTTTGAATGCCACCAATTTATTCCATTTAGAGTTTAGAGATGCTTGATTATGCGCGAGCACTATCAAGACATCTGCTTTCATCTATGTCAGAATCACGCTGAATTAACATGCTGTACGGTGGCAGTACAAACAAAAGTGGAAGTTAGCGTGCCTACTTCGAGCGGGTGACCTGTTCGCTAAGATCCAATTTCCCTCGTACTGGTATCGTACAGCACACTAATCCAGTGTACGTTGTCACACAGTCATTATTCTAACTTGAACAGAACCAGAAAGAACTGTGATATTTTTACTGTATAACCTGGGATCAGTGTCATTTTGAATCCCAAGTGTATGCAAGCTGTGGGCATAAGATCAGGCTAGGACACTTTATCTCTTTTCCCCATGATGACACTATATGATTGATTCCTGTTTCTGAACTATAGAATGGATGCTGCAGTACCCCATAGACTCTTTAGAATATTCACCTGTAAAATGTCACATAAAAACATTTCTGTGGAGCCACAGGTATAACTATATGTTTTTTACCTTTACATGGAAAATTATAACTTTTTTAAGCATATTTAACAGTGTTTAAAATAATAGTTGAGGAGTTAAACTTTATAAATTAATGAATTTGTTTGAGGTGTCAAATGGGGTCGTCATGGAATGGGAGTGTCTAATGGCGTCATCATGGGGCAATGGTAGCTACCCTCTATGGGGCAGAGAGTTAAAACACTGATAATCATAAGTTTATTGGTAAATAACCAACCTGATGAATCCCGTCAATGCCAGTAATACTTTATATTCGAATTTGTATACATATGTTTACATGCCTATCTCGTAAATGAATTGTATCTTGTCAAGACAGTCATATTTGTCAGGCTACCAGTGGTAGAGGTGGCTGGCCAATGAGCGTGTGGTTGACCCCTGACCTCAAGCCATTCGTTGGTGGTACTTACTTCCCTCCCGATGACCGGTATTATGGCAGCCCTGGTTTCAAGACTGTCCTTAGATCCATTTCAAAACAGGTATGTACATCATTTCCTGATTTTACTGAGGAGTTGACTTGGAGCTATGTATAACTCATGTGGTCTCGCCAAGAATTTGAAATGAATATTCAGCCAATCGGCTGGCCAGTTACAAGTGTCATTGTTTATTGACTGATTTGACTCGCGTTATTCAGGAACACGTAAATTGTTCATAGTGCCATTATCAGATGTATATATTTTCATATACATCAAATTTTCACTCAGATCGGGTGTTCTTTTAAGGGGGAATTCAGGTGTTACGTATGCAAAGGGGGTGTACACCTTGCGTACATGGGGGGTCCAGCCAAAGCGTATGTTGCAGTTTTCGCTGAGGCATCTTGCTTCAATCTTTTAGCCAAACCAGGCACACTCATTAATAACAATGCACAGGGAATCCCCAAATATAGTAGTAGCGCCATCTTTAAACTGATTAGGTTATCTCTCTTGCCGTTAATATATGCAGCAGGAGCAGTTATAATGTGACTTCACCTCACTGGAAAAAACTGCAGCCAGACAGCGGATGGTTGGGTGAGTTCAGGTTCCTGTTGCTTCAATGCATTTTGCTGAGAAGCAACAGGAACTTGATAATGTGATTTCTAGCACTGTAATATCACTTGTCTTTATTGCACCATGTAAGCATCCTGTCTGTGTCTTGTGCGCTGTCCTCAGTGTTTTATAGGGTGGATGGAGGGTGTCTGGTTCCATGCTGCTTCGAAGATTTCTTCTTTGAAGTAGCTGGAACACAACTGGGCTGGGTTGTGCTTAGTTGGTTCGTCGTGTTATAGCTGAAATATTGTTAAAAGCGACGTTAAATTCTATTCACTCACCCTAATGAAATGATTATGAATGAGCACTCTCCACAGATACTTCATACTGGTATCAGCTAGAATGGGATAAATTTATTGGCCATAATGGTCAGAATGTTCATTTACTGGACATGATGGCAAAAATGTTAATTTAGTTGACATAATGGTGACTTTTCATTTACTAGACATATTTAAATGGTCAGAATGTTAATTTACTGAACATAATGGACAGATTTTTTTTTTACTGCATCAGTGGCAGACAAACCGGGAGAAAATAGTGGAACAGGGCTCAGCAATACTGGCTGCCCTGTCTGAGGGGACGTCCATGAGCGAGGAAGGAAGGGACCTCCCAGGACTGGAGACTGTAGACATGTGCTGTAGCATGTTAGAGAAGTCTTTTGATCAGGATATGGGAGGCTTTGGGAAGGCCCCCAAATTTCCCCACCCTGGTGAGTACCGGTATCTACTGCAAGGAAAAGTCTCACCAAGGCAATTCTCTATATACTTTGGTCATAGCATTTTCATTTTTTTTTTGTTATGAAAAATCATTGCCATTGAGAGTATCTGAAATATTTTTTCAGTGAAATAATTCTTACATTCTGTGGAAAAATCCATTGTACAATATTTAAGGGATTTACAAAAAAGTTGCATTTACATTTACATAGAAATTTGTCTGCCTTTTTTTTTTTACGCCCATCGAAGACGAGGTCATATAATGTGATGTTAAGTTCTGTCCGTCTATCCGTCCTTTAACATTTGTTGTCCGTGCGATATCTCCAGTTCCAATGCATGTACCAAAATTTGGGTATACCTCACTCATGGGGCAAAGAGGAGCCTATTGATTTGGGGGTCAATAGGTCAAAGGTCAAGGTCACAGCACCTCGAAACTGAATTCAGTTATATTCTTAAGTTGGACTATTCAGAGTTCTCCCCTACACGCATATAGAATTTGTACATTACATCGGTTTATTAACTTATTAAATGTTTATTTCATCACTTTCTTCACATTTTTCTTCCTTCGTGAACAATTTGTTCACCTGAGAGGAATCTATTTTAAGGAAAATTAATATATTATTGTGTTGTCTGACCATTGTCAATTTCAGTGTGGATATGTGAGCTCTCAGCTCTTGTTTCAAGGTCAACTAGTTACCACGAGATAAGCCCCCTTCAGTTTATCATTGAATATTTTATGTCATAAGTGCTACATTCTCAAAAGCAAAAAGTCTTGGACCTTTCTCTGGATTGCTAGCTACCAATTGGGACCAAGGACTTTTAAATTTGAACCCGTGTAATGCCAGACGTATGGCATATATTGAAGCCTCTTGGGCTCTTGTTCATCTTTGTACACTGAAACATGGCATGTACATGTCGTAGAAATCTCAACATGTCTCAGCCAAAATTGTCCTTGTCGTATTTTCCTCCTCATGCATGTCGATGCATCTGTTCAAGCATACATCCAATTTCACGTTGTTTTGAAGAAGAGCTGGAGTGACATCACACAATTTGTTTTCGTGATTGTGATGTTGCATTATGATGTTGCGAAAGCATGATGTTCAGAACGCGGTGACACAGTGCTGAGTGTGTTTCTTGACTGCGCCATAACTAGCGCAAAAGGTTGTTTTGGATACTGCCGAGCTACCGTAAACCTGATATTTCTTGAAGTTTTGTGAGCGGACAAATGTACATAACACCATGAAATGCAACTGTTCCATGTATTCTGGTAATTGCCATCGTGTGAAAACAAACCATGCCTTATATATTTTTAATATATTTCAGCTAATTTGAATTTTTTGTTTCGTGCCTATGCCAACAAGCCCTCATCCGAGGCTGGAAAGAAAGCCCTTCATATGTCCCTGTTTACACTGAGGATGATGGCTAAGGGAGGCATGCATGATCATGTGGCTCAGGTAAAACGAATGTCTACAGGAATAGCCTGCTTTGTGGGATTCTATTATATTTTCCTGTGGAAAGTATGGCTGAATGGGTATTGTCCTTGTCAACACCTTTAAGGATAGCTATCCCCTGAGAGGCAGTTTTTGCACCCTTGTGACAATTTGTCTTCTGTACCAATTAATATACAAGATAACCATAATAAACTATATATTTTATGAAAGCGTATATTGTAGGGATTCCACCTATATGATTTGTATAACCGACACTGCTATTGTGTAGCGATTATTCCAATTGAAATTAATTCAAACGAAAACAATAGCGTCCATTTTTCAATTTAAATTTCATGAAAACTGTTGATTTTGTTTCAACTTTGATGGTATACCTTGATAGGAGACAACTTGAACTAGTAAACTTTATCTCTTTTTTTTATTTTTGCCTGGTTTTGTTTCTACAACAATTTTACTAAAATAAATTGAAAAAAATGTACTATTTTACGATAATTTGTCTTGAAAGTTGAATAATTAAAAACAAAGCCAAACTTACAAAAAGTGAGATAAGGTTTACTAGATCACCTTATAAGTAATAAGCATGCCAAATTTCAAAAGCGTAGCATGGATACTTTTCGAGAAATAAACGTTTAAATCTCGGGTTTTGTAAAAAAATGAAAGGCTAGAAATCGAGTAAAATGTGTCCAGCTAAACATCTGAAGAATTAATCCTAATTGTTTGCTTGAATTATAATGTCAAATACATTTTTTATCTGTTTTATGGGATCTACTCGAATTCCTATTTATTTTTGATAACTATTACACTAAGTTTATTCATCAGTGTGCTTTAAAATCCAATTTAAACTTTAAAAACTTGCTAATACTTGTTCAGGTGAGAAATGTTAACACCTTTGCTAATTACTTCACGGCGGATGTCTGAGTGTCAATTAACAATACAAGAGGCACTCAGACAGCTTTAAACGACTTACAATAGACAGTAGCGTGAAAGGTTAATCTCTTCCCAGCTGGATACTGGACCACCTAAAAGGCAATGTATTTAATTTTTTTCAGTGCCTCAGAAACTAATTATTTTATCCTAATATTAAAGCACTTCTACTTAGAATTTTGATTTCATTTTTTCACCAAATGTTAGACAAAATAGTGAATATTTGAATGAAGAAATAAAACAGGGGATAGCTATCCTTAATCCTGTCTGTCCATCATTGATGTTATCCCGATATTTCTTGGAGGCTTGTAGCCAGGCTTTCCATCTTATCACCACATATGCAGCTGGTGATGGACCAGAGTCATATTGAATATTACCACTACCTTGACCTATATTTCAAAAGGAACCTGGAATTCAATACAAAAACAATCATGTTTTCTTTATTATCAGGACTGTCAAGTTCACTCGTTAATACCACAAGCAGAGGTTTGTTCACCATTGCTTGTTGACTCCATCCGCAAAAAAATGAGGGAAATAATGACATGATGACCCAGAGATTTTAATTCAGCTGACTTTTATAAGAGTGAAAACAAACTAAATTTCATTCAACAAATTATTTTGTTCCCAATGTAATTTGCGAGTGATCGCCTGTATATGTGATAGAGCTTCCGATCCCTGTTATACTTCATTCCATGATAAACCTATCAGATGTTTGATGATATTTCAGGGTTTTCACAGGTACTCCACAGATAAGTTCTGGCACGTTCCTCACTTTGAGAAGATGTTATACGACCAGGGACAGCTGGCGGTCTCCTACTCGGATGCTTTTCAGGTAAAATATAGCCAGGAGACCATGCACATTAACTATCTCAAGAATCCAGAAGATAACAACAATTTGCATAATCCTACCCATAGTGATTGACAAGTTAATTTTATATTTGAAGAGTTAGCTGATTTAAAACTCAAGATTTCTTGATTGCAAACTTTAATCTGCTCCTTATTCTCTTCAGGCTGGTCTTCTTAAAACTTAACACATGTTATATATATATATATATATGATACAGCCGCTATTCCTCAGGGCCCTGAGCGTCACCCTATTTTTCTTAACAAAACATTTCCCCTACCCTATAACCTCATATATTCTGAAATCTTATATCATACCACACTCATCATAAAAATGTGCATGTCTTCTCCAGAGTCATCTTTGAAGTGTTGGAGTACAAAGGTGGGCTTTGAGTTTCTAAAGCTGTTCTTCTTTATTGACGAGGACATAAAATATTCATCACAAGCCCTTTTTCTGATGAATAAAAAAAAGACAGTTGTATTTCTCTGGCATAATTCTTGTTTCAGGTTATGAAGGAGAAGCTATATTCTGACATAACCAGAGACATTCTGAAGTATGTGTCAAGAGATCTTGGTGACCCTGTAAGTATGGCATTCCCTTGCTTTATCATAGTCTCAGCAAGTATATTAGACTCACATGATACCATGGAAACTAATTTGGGCAGACCCTCTATTCAGCACAGCTGAAAATTTCAGGGTAGCCTGGGATCAAAATACATGTACAAATCATAGCAAATATTGGAAATCCGCAGATACAGTCCAGTTTGGTAGATTAATTGAGGTGAACTCTCCCTGAAAATGTCTCAACATTGATTTTCAATATTGATAAAAAAAACATAAAAAAAAATATAAAATTCTGCTTCCTCTCGATTGTGGGTGCATCTTGGGTTCATTTTGGGCAAAACGTTGCTAGCTTGTAATTTTAAGGCACTCTTAACCTTCAGAATCTAGGTGTACCATGATTGATAATAGTTTACCATCAGCAATGTAATATTACCCAATATGGCTTACCATGACAAATATTGCATAAACTACTGTAATTTCTGTGTGTGTAACACTAACTATTTGCCTGCTGATTATTGTGAGATATTTTTCTTGCAATAAGGAATTCCATCCAAATAACCCAATGGATTTTCAGATCCAAACATAAAAAATAAGCTCATAAGGTCTTGAAAAAAATAAATGAAATGGGTAGAGAACATCTTCAAGTCCACTCAGAAATTGATAGCATAAAACATTCCTGGTTTGCTAAGACTCTCCAATCTAAATCATATTTTTCCCACTCTCCAGTCAGGGGGCTTCTATAGTGCAGAAGATGCAGATTCATATCCCAGTCATGGTGCCACGGAGAAGACAGAGGGAGCATTCTGTGTGTGGACTTATGAAGAAATTCAGACACTCCTGTCTGAAAATGTTGATGGCAGACCAGACTTGACAATGTCACAGATATTTTCTGAGCACTTTGATATAAAGGAGAATGGAAATGTTGCTCCTTTCCAAGTAAAGTTACATTGTATGCCATCAGTTATCTTTCATGCCATGTTAGATTTATGAGAAAGTACATAAACTTGTTTACTGTGTTGCAGTAGAATTGCTAAGTTGATGTGACCATTTCCTGGTAGAAGGATTCTTTAATGGGCAAATACATGTCAGAAAGAAAGACATTCTTTAATTTTGTTTTTTGGCAACTTTAACTTAAAAGAAAAACTGGGCGCTTGAGCTTTCCGACATTATAACTTATTATATCAGGGTCATTTTGGGCCTATATGTATTAGCATATTTACAGGTATAAAGGATTTTGATATGGCAGCCTTGTTCTATTATGAATTTTTTGTTTGTCAATCATTGGGCATTATATTTGCTTCAGAGTGTGCATGGAATTTTATCTAAAATGATAACCATTATCTTGGTTATTGAGAACTGTTTTGTTTTTGGGAAAGGTCAAGAATTTTTTTGTTTTAATTGGTAAAAAAATTGGCAGAAAAAAAGAAATGCTTTCTGACAAGATAAAATCACTTTGAAACTTGGATTTTGTACACAGCATGTCACTGACTGACTAACTCACTCAATCAATCACTTATTTACTGATGGGGGTGGGTGGGAGTAAGTAATAGAAGAAGTGGAAATTGATACCATACATATGCACCATGGCATGAGGCGCACACTTCCTGATGCGCACATCCAGGTGCACACCGCACCCTACTGCACATGCATATTGGTATCAATTTTCACTTCTGGGTATGTAGCTTCTGGTCAGATGACTTCCATTCATGAGTTGTCTGGCAAACAAGTCTATATGTGTCAGGACAAATCTGATCTTGTCATAGTAAAAACATTATTGCGGTCTTGAAGGCACAGATAGCGGGAACAGTCTGACTATATCTACTTTTGTATTCCTGAAGATGATATGAACAAACATGGCATTGTTGAAATGTTGATGGTCAAACTTGAGAATTGTTTTTTCTAAATTAATTTCTCATGGATTTGTGCACGGAATGGAATGTCAAGTTGTATATTACACTTATTGTTTCAGCATTGACTTTCAGCTGAGGGTCCTTATCTATTCGACACATTGTAACAGTATTTATATCTTCCCATTAGTGGTTTTTTACCCCTCGGGCAAATTTTGCCCGAAGGGTATTGTCGTCGTCAGCGTCGTCTGTCCGTCTGTCTGTCTGTCTGTCCATCTTTCTTGTGAACACGATATCTCAAGAAAAATTATAGCCAGGCATTGTGAATTGATACCACATATGTATTGGGTGAAGGGTCAGAAGCCTATTAAAAATGACTGACCTTGACCTATTTTATCAAGGTCAAATTCTAGTATTTGCTATATATTTTGAAGAATTGAAGCTAGGGTCTCCAAATTCATATTATATATGCAACTCGTGATTGACTAGAAGTCTATCCCAGTTGACTGACCTTGACCTATTTTTTATAGGTCATATACTGTTTATTGTGATATAAGATGAAGAAATAAAGCTAGGCTTTCCAAATTAATACTATGTATACATCTGGCGAAGGTCCAGAGGTGTACTGAAGATGACTGACCTTGACCTATTTTATCAAGGTCAAATTATAGTATTTGCTATATTTTTTTAAGGATTGAAGCTAGGGTCTCCAAATTCATATTACTTATGTAACTGGTGATTGGCTAGAAGCCTATCCCAGTTGACTGACCTTGACCTATTTTTTCAAGGTCATATACAGTTTATTATGGTCTAACATGAAGAAATATATCCAGGGTTTCAAAATTGATACTATGTATACACCTGGTGAAGGACCAGAGGTGTACTGAAGATGACTGACCTTGAC
The DNA here is from genome assembly GCA_036873755.1 of Hanleya hanleyi. Classification (NCBI taxonomy): domain Eukaryota; kingdom Metazoa; phylum Mollusca; class Polyplacophora; order Lepidopleurida; family Hanleyidae; genus Hanleya; species Hanleya hanleyi. Next base: position 17,721 of record JAVTVY010057365.1, on the reverse strand, counting down.
CTATTTTATCAAGGTCACATTTTAGTATTTGCTATATTTTTGGAAGGATTGAAGCTGGGGTCTCCAAATTCATATTACTCATGCAACTCGTGACGGACTAGAAGCCTATCCCAGTTGACTGACCTTGACCTATTTTTTATAGGTCATATACTGTTTATTATGGTCTAACATGAAGAATATAGCTATGCTTTTCAAATTAATACCATGTGTACATCTGGTGATGCTCCAAAGGTATGCTGAAGATGGCTGACCTTGACCTATTTTATCCAAGTCAGATTCTATTTAGTACAATATTCTATGAAAGATTATATCTACATTGTACAAATTTATATCACTTATGGCTGGACCGGAAGACTAATGAAGAATATCACTGACCTTGACCTATTTTTAAAAGGTCAAATTCTATATGTTAAGTTTAAGATCTCCAAATTCATGTTCCCTATGTGATTAGAATTGACTTGAAAAATTTTGAAGATGACTGACCTTGATCTATATTTCCAAGATAAAATTACTTGATTGGATTATAAGCTTTTTAAAAGAGTATATTTAGAGCTAAGAATTCGGTCATGCTCTACCAGAACCTCCGGCCTTGGCAAAAGCTGAACTACAGTCAACCCTACTAGATCACATTTTTGTTATCTAGTTCTAAAAATACACTGAGGCCGTTGTCAGTTGATAGGTTGTTTCGCATGACCCGCCCGCATCAATATTTTGGAGATAAATAATGCCGCATGTATTTTAATTATCAGTAATTATTGGCCGTAAAAAAACAAGTAAGCAAATCCACGAAAAGCCGCCATTTTGGTTCACGTTCTTTGGGGAATCCCATTAATTTCAAAACGAGGCACAGTCCCGGCATGCATCTCTAGCGGGGATTCCCTCGTGTCACAAGCACGTAGCAATAATAGTTTTAACTCCAGCAGTTTTGACGGTTGCGTACCAAAGCCATCATGGTTTTAGTTAATGGATCAGTTGTTTCCTCATCAATCAGTCGGTACATCGTGCCGAATTTAATCATCCATTTCTCTGATGAAACGCTTTTGAGCGAAGTGGTCGAGCACTTCACGTCTTCACTCCCGACAACAACAACGACGACAACACGGGCTGTCGACCTGCACGTCAACGAAATTACTCGTACAGCTAAAGGACGACAGACATATACAATTCGTTGCCCTGGACAGAGAATCCCTATCTTTTATCAGTGTAAAGAAAAAAAAATAAAAGAAGATTTCATTGAGAGGGGACTCCTGAGTCACGTTGAAAATTCGGGTAATAAATTCTGCAGATATCTTTAATAGTCACAAGTAAGAGTTGTTTCCCTTGATTTCTGTTCACACAATGTGTGTGCATTTGAGTTTTACTATCTACCATAATTATTTACAGAATGTTACAATTAAATTAAAGAAAATTAAAATGTCTCTTTATGGAATAATTATTTAATAAATATTTTTCTGCCTGCATGGAATAAATGAAGAAGTGAAAATAAATATGATAATACATGTCTCTCTACACATTGTCATGATGATTTGATTTATGGAACAGGCTAATGAAAGATCATTTTGATTTGATATGGAATGAGTCAACGGTAGAAAATTTACCTTCAATAATTAATAATTAATAATTATAGCATCTAGCATGTGTGTTTTAGCAGGAGAAGGTCATGCTAAACAACCTATTAACTGACAGCGGCCTGATGATGTTATATAATGCATGATTGCTGGGTGTGGACAATAACTGATAGCCGAGGGGTATTGAAGCCCATGGGCTATTTTTTTTGTCTAAAACAGCAGAGGCAAAAACCATCGGGCATCGGCTTCAAAAACAATGTTCATAGCTGTACCGCCTGTTTTCTTTGATCATTGTTTTAAAATCCGGACATGAAGTGTCTGGGTCGCTTTGGTCTGCACACAACTGGTGATGGGTAGAAATAAAGACTGCTAAAATATTTGAAATAGACCAGGACCCTCAGCTGAAAGTCCCAAGCTGATGCAATAAACGTACTAACGTGTCTGTATCTTCTACATGTAGGACCCTCACGATGAACTGAAGAATAAGAATGTGCTGATTGTGAAGGGCAGTGTGGAAAAGACGGCCGAACACTTCAAGATGACCCCTTCTACTGTGAGCAATGTCTTGGAGAAAAGTCTGCAGATACTGTTTGTACAGAGACAAGAACGGCCTAAACCTCATCTTGATGATAAGATGGTAGCAGCCTGGAATGGTAAGGGGTCATCCATTGATATCTATGCCTCAAAGTATGAATTAATGCCCTGTCTCCCGGCACATATTAATTGAACCTTTTACCCCAGTTCTGAGCTTGAGACTTTAAGGATGCCCCCATTAGATATTAGTGAAATATACCAATAGAAATTCACAAACTTCTTAGCTATAGTCTACGTAAACATATTTAATGCACACACTTTACCTAAAAAAAACCCTCGATATGTAGCTGAAATATTGCTGAACGCGACGATAAACCTTAATTCTCTCTCTCCCCCCTAAAAAATACCTAGCCTTGGATGACTTGAATTTGGGGTGAGAGTTTTGCTTTCTAGTTTGGATAGCAAAAATCAGTGTAAAATTCAAGCTGTACTTGCCCTAGATTGTGTTTAATATTGACAAATATGGTTAATAATCTTAATATTTCCATCCAATACCCATGACAGAGTGAGGGGTGTAAGTGTATGTATGGACCATTTCTCGAACTCTAAAGCAATTTGGGATATCTCACAGTGATATCAAGACCTGATAGGGTGCTGTTACAACTTCAAGGTATTATAGCAGGACATACGTAAAAATTCCTGTCATAAGTCAGGTTGGAATTTCAGCTAAGGCCAGCTGCCATGACAGTTTTGCTGACCCCAGGGGATGAAATTGGTTGTTTCTCGACACTATAAAGCATGGATTTATCATGGAAGAAATCAGATTTCATAGTTTGCAACATAAACCTGGTATACTCCCTGATAACATTTCACTGTTGTATAAGCGATTTACCGATGTTTCACTGTTCGAGCCAGCAGAACTGTCGTGGTGGCACAGCCTCAGCTGGAAATCGGACCTGGCTGATGGCAATTTAGATTTAAGATATCACATAATGCAATCAGTATTCTGAAAATTCGGAACAAGTTGCTTATTCAAGATTTTCCATGTCATAGTATTCAATGTGACTGGATTGAATGTTATAATAATAACTATTGAAGAGTTTTTATGACAACTGTAGGTTTGATGATGTCAGGGTTTGCCAGAGCCGGCCAGGTGTTAGATGACCCCGAGTACGTCAGTCGAGCGGAGGACAATGCCAACTTCCTCCGCAGTCACATGTATCAATCTGATAAAGGGACATTGCTCCGGACGTGTTACGCTGGTAAAGGCAAAACAGTAACTCAGATGTAGGTGTCAATATTTATTCTTCAGATTCAGCTGTCTGGGCGGGAGGGGGGGAGGGGGTTATACATGTATCATCGTTTATATTTATTATGTCTCCCCCAACTATGTTGGAGGGAGACATCTAGTGTTTGTGCTGTCTGTCTGTCTGGTTGGATGGAAGGCCCCCTCATTTGATTAGGTTTTGGTGTGTGTGTGTGTGTGCATTCATCCGTGTCCGGTGTCCGTCCGTCCATCTACTTGTACATGTATATACAGGCCTTGTCTGCAAGATATCTTGAGAACTACTGGACGGAATTTCACCACACTTGGATGGAAGCTTCATTGGGATAGCCCCTTCATTTGATTAGGTTTTGGTTTGTCTGCGTGCATTCATCCATGTCCAGTGTCCGTCTGTCCGTCCATCTACCTGTACATGTATATACAGGCCTTGTCTGCAAGATATCTTGAGAACTACTGGACGGAATTTCACCAAACTTAGATGGAAGCTTCAGTGGGATAGCCCCCTCATTTGATTAGGATTTGGTGTGTGTGCATGCATTCATCCGTGTCCGGTGTCCGTCCGTCTGTCCGTCCATCTACTTGTTCATGTATATACAGGCCTTGTCTGCAAGATATCTTGAGAACTACTGGACGGAATTTCACCAAACTTGGGTGGAAGCTTCATTGGGATAGCCCCCTCATTTGATTAGGTTTTGGTGTGTGTGTGCATGCGTTCATCCGTGTCCGTCCTTCGCACTTGTACATGTATATACAGGCCTTGTCTGCAAGATATCTTGAGAACTACTGGATGGAATTTCACCAAACTTGGACATGTTGGATGGAAGCTTCATTGGGATAGCCCCCTCATTTGATCAGGTTTTGGTGTATGTGTGCATGCATTGATTAATCCGTGTCCGGTGTCCGTCCATCCATTCATCTACTTGTACATGTATATACAGGCCTTGTCTGCAAGATATCTGGAGAACTACTTGACGGAAGTTCACCATACTTGGATGGAAGCTTTATTGGGATAGCCCCCTCATCTGATTAGGTTTTGGTTTGTTTGTGCGTTCGTCCATGTTCGGTGTCGGACTGGACGGAATTTCCCCGAACTTGGATGGAAGGTTTGTTTGCGTGCATCCATCTGTTTCTGATGTCCAGCTTTGTTACATGTATGTACAGGACTACTCTTGTCTACAAGATATGTGGAGAACTACTGGATGAAATTTCACCAAACTTGGATGGAAGCTTCATTGAAATGGCCTTATAATCTAATTAGGTTTTGGTGTGAGCTAGGGATTGCGTGGGTCCATGCAAAATGTGCTTATCTGTCTGTCCAATTTTTGTTCACTCATATCTTGGAAACTACTGAAGGCAGATGCATGAAACTTCTATACAGTACAGCATGTATACTATAGGTGTGGCTCTTGTATGTTTTGCATCTTTCCTATAATGTGATCAGTTTCGAAATAGTTGATGCTTCACAATTACATGTATTTCACGTTAGCTGGACGCTGTAGATGTCGGCAATCCACTCATTAGAGCATTTCCACAAAGTGGATGCTCTTATGTTTTCATGAGAAACGGCTCCGCCGGATCCGCCGCCGCCGCCGCCGCCGCGACTTTAAATGTGAATATCTCTGGAACCGTTAAATATTTTCGGGTCAGACTTTGTGTGCTATCTCCTTAGGCCTGGGAAATTTGCCTGGTTGTGTTTCGATAGCTGATGCTCACCACTAGGTGGCGTTGTAGTCAGAGCATAGGTAAACCTTTCTGTGACGATTTCGTCTGAACGACTTGTTTGATTTCTATGAAATTTTATTACAATGGTCTTGAAGGATAGGCAATGTGCTGAAAAGGTTGTGGTGTAGCTGGCGTAATTATAAAGGCACATTTTTTGCATTTCAAAAAAAGAAGTTTTTTGTGAAATAAAAATTTGCCATTCGCTTGGAGAAATATTTAAAGATTCTTCTATTCTATGTTGCCAAGCATAAATGTAGGATTGCCGACATGATAATTTTATTTTGGTGCGAACCAAATTGCTATTTAAATGAAAAATCTCAATTATCTGACTTATCATCAAAACGTCCATAACCATTATCATGATCAAAGCTTTTTCCATTGAACTTTTATGTGCAATCTCCCTAGGGCTTTAGATTTCACCTGCTTGTTTTTCATGGTATTTGGTTGTTACTAGGTGGCGCTATAGACATGAATGCAGGTAAACATGTGTAACATCATATCTTCTAAACAACATGTTTGATTTCCATGAAATTTGAGTATAATGATCTTGCGAGATAGGCAAAGAGCTGACAAGATTTTGGTGGTGTTGGCGAAATCATGGAGGCGCATTTTTGCATCTCAAAATAAGATTTTTTGCACAAAAATGGAAATTTACTTCTTTGAATCAGGGAAAAGTAATTTGAGTGTGCTGAACATGAATACAACTTTCCCAGTGTTATAATTCACATCCCTTGTAAGCCAAATGACCATTTTTTTGTAATACATGAAATTTACATGACTTGAGTCCAATATCTACATTCCCGAGGCCACATCTGAGGATTTTGCTTCATCATGTAGTTTTGTGATATTGTTCATCATTGGGTGGCACTATAGACAGTAAACTTATATCGCACAATTTATTGGCATTTCATGAAGTTTATTGTCCGACAGACAAAGGATTTCAAAGGACTGAAAGGTTTTGTTGTTTTTTTGGATTGAAATTGAAGGGCCACCTCCCATAGGGATTTGCAGCCCATCAACATAATGCTTTATTTATATCTCATTATACATTCTTTTTTACAATTACTAATTTTATTAACATTATGGTTTAAAAATGGATTGAAAGGACATTGGTGCTGTTAGCGCTCGCATATACATGTGGCATACAGCATAGTCTGCTGAATATATCTAAATCTAGGCTACATCAACCCCTGCTTACACACATAACGAAAATGCAGTCCGAGAAGATATGCTACCATCAATATGGTCAGTATGGAAAATTGCAAGGATTCAAGTGAACATGAAGTCAGGCCATTTTGGTCGAATAGACATACTGTAACACTGATATTCTGCTTCACCTTTCAAGTCTCATAATGTAGGCCTGTATGTTGATCATTCAGGTGATAAAACCTGTAATGTTTGACTTATTGCATAATGCAGTTATAATTGGACTACTAGACTGTTTGTATCAACAAAGTAAACACTTCATTCCAGAATCAGTGCTATTTCTCTCTCCATTACTGATATAATAATTTCTTCCTGTTTCCAATTACATGTACATAGTCTACAGTGGTTGTGAACTCTGGGCTTCCAGATATCTGGGGATGCATTCTGGTCAATTTTCAATGAATAAAATAACAAATTATCACTCAGTAAATGCTCATTTTTTTTGTTTTATGTGGAGGTCCCCAGAATTTATTTGAAAATCGAGATGTGAAATTGCACATACCGTTGCATTTTTACAGCACAGTAACAAATGTTGATAATTATTTTTTTAACTGAAAAAGTAGAAAGATTTTTGAAGTGGAACTTCTACATACCTGCTATATGGCACATCCCACCTGGGAAATTTTTACATGTATATCTAATTGAAGTAATCCATTGGAACCACTGATGATTTTCCAAAAACACAGAAGAAAAGCAACTCCAAGGAGCTAGGGATGACAATTTCATTCTGTATATTTCGCTATTAGTTTTAGCATCTTCAGCAGTGAACAAAGTTACAAACAGCTCCATACGCACAGTATATATACAAGGCATAATATGATCTTAGCCAGTACACAATTATAAATAGGTGAGTCAGTAAATTATGTCAGTCAGTTTGGAGGGATATTAAAATGCTGTCATTTTCAGAAATTAACCTGACAGCGATCTACAAATGGTGTGATTCAGGTGATACAATACACACTGTAATTGATGAAAACAATACATAATCTGCTTATTTGGTAAGAACTAAGTAAACTGTACACAAATGAATAAAGTATTGTGATATAGTGGGTATTTACCTACATTGAATATTTCTACATGTCATCTGCCAGATGTCATGAAGTTTGGATAAGGACTGTCATTTTAAGATAATATAGGTATAATTTACTTGGCAATCCACATCAGAATTGATGAAAACCTACAAATGTTGTAACTCGCATGTTTCATAATTGTAGTACATGTATATTCCCATGCGAGTTACAACATTTGTAGAGTGTGTATTGTATCACCTGAATCACACCATTTGTAGATCACTCTCAGGTTATCCCTTAAGATTTAACAATTTCTGAAAATGACAGCATTATAATATCTGTCCAACCTGATATAATTTACTGGCTTACCTATTCATAATTGTGTATTGGCTAAGATCACATTATGCCTTGTATATATACTGTGCGTATGAAGCTGTTTGTAACTTTGTTCACTGCTGAAGATCCTATAACTAATAGCGAAATATACAGAATAAAATTGTGATTTCTACTCGGAGTTGCTTTTCTTCTCTATAATTGAAGTAAAATGGTGTGTTCTTGTGCATTTTGACAGAATATTTAGACTTTGAAGATGGTGTGTAATGATGCCCCAAAATGAACTGAATTTTCCGTGTCATCTGTTTGTCTGTCTCTGTCATTCCCATCTTTCTTGTCATACCACACATGCGTTAGCAATAATTTTTAAAGGAGTGAAGACGGGCTCTCCAAATTTATAATACTTGTGCAATTGGTGACTGACTAGAAGCCTATCCCAGTTGACTGAATCTATTTTCTCGGGTTATATACTGTATATTATGATATAACATGAAATATAGCTAGGCATTCTAAATTGATACCACATATGCAACTGATGATGGACCTGAAGTCTATGAATATGACTGACGTTGACCTATTTTGTCAAGATCAAAAACTGTATGTTAAGTCACATGTTAACTGCCAACATACACTTCAAATCTAACATTGTCATCATTTTGTTGTGGCTGTGGTTTTTCTTCCAGAACAATTTAGCGAATTTTGCATGTGTTCCAACAGCCTCATGCTTCAACAGTAACTTATACCATGCTGTATCGGCTGAGCTGTTGAAACACCCTCCATTTCCTAGCTCTGACATACTGCATCACTGTCGAAATATGGGTATCCGGTACCAAGACAGAGTGATAGATCACACAGCCAGTGAAGGTTCCCAATTTACACATGTACATTGAATGTCGTTATTGCCCATTTTACAACAACAACAATTCGCTGACTTACAGTGAAAAATTATAGTGAAAGGTATATATTTTTTGTTGTTTGGCATTTTTATTTGCTGGCATTGTTTCAAATAGAATACAACAGCCTAATTCATACAATCAGGAATAAAAAGGGGGTTAAAATCTTTGTTCAAACTTTTGTAGGAAATATAGAAGTGGCAATTTGAAATTTTATTTTTATTCGATTTTTTAATGTCGGTGGGCCCATGAAACGCAAAATAAAGTTGATGTTGCCTCGCACTGGGTTTCGACCATTGATGAAGAAATCCCTTCTCAGAGGCACTTCTACCAGGGATGATTCCTGATTGCTCATCCTCCAGGGGTATGTGCCCCACCCTCTGTCCCATCCTAAAAACAATTGCCACCCCTAATAGGGGGTGTGCTCAAATTGGGGAGATCTAGAGCCCTGTGAGTACCAAATTATGTGTTACAAAATTATCTGGGGAAATGCTCTTCGCCCGTGTTTCACACGAGCTTTAACTGCTATATATTTTGAAGGATTAAAGCTAGGATCTTCGATTTCATATTACATATCCAACTGGTGCTTGACTAGAAGCCTATCCCAGTTGACTGACCTTGACCTTTTTTTTCAAGGTCATATAGTGTTTATTATGATATAACATGGAGGAATATAGCTAGGCTTTCCAAATTAATGCTACATATACATCTGGCAATTGTTCAGAGGTATGCCGAAGATGAATGACCTTGACCTATTTTATCCAGGTCAGATTTTATTTCGTACAATATTTCACGAAGGATTGTATCTACATTGTCCAGTCTAAGATCTCCGAATTCATGTTCCATGATATGCAATTAAGTTAGAATAGACCAGAAAATTGTTGAAGATGACTGGCCTTGATCTATATTTCCAAGATCAAATTACTTGATTTGATTATGAGCTATATAGAAGAGCTTATAGCTGACCTGGCTCAATGTCCAATGTATTTCTAAAATTCGAGAACTAGAGTTAACCCCATCAGAACACATTTTTGTTAACCTACATGATGTTGTCAAAGTTCTAAAAATACATCTTGTGCAATGCATGACTGCTGAGTGTAGACAATATCTGATAGCCGAGGGGTTACATATTGGATCCCATTGGGTTATTTTTATAATCATCTGTAGTCCAGTTGCAAACAGACATCCGCCAGTCAATTGTTAAATCAGCTGCAGTCCAGTTGCAAACAAATGTCCACCCCAGCCGATTGTTATATCAGCTGTAGTCAAGTTGCAAACAAATGTCCACTCCAGTCAGTTGTTAAATCAGCTGTAATCCAGTTGCAAACAAACATCCGCTTCAGTCAATTGTTAAATCAGCTGTAGTCCAGTTGCAAACAAACATCCGCTTCAGTCAATTGTTAAATCAGCTGTAGTCCAGTTGCAAACAAACATCCGCTTCAGTCAATTGTTAAATCAGCTGTAGCAGGGATGTCATTAGAAGGCGGTAAGTGCCCTTTTTTGGCCTCCTACTATGACCAAAATGGTTCAAAACAGTCGCCTACTTTCCATGTAATTTCTATACCTGAAACACTTATTATGGCCGCCTACTTCCATGCCTTCCCCCTACTTGAAAAATCCGTGACATTCCTGCTGTAGTCCAGTTGCAAACAAATGTCCACTCCGGTCAGTTGTTAAATCAGCTGTAGCCCAGTTGCAAACAACCATCTGATTGGCTGTCGTTCAGTTGCAAACAAATGACCATTCCAACCAGTTGTGGTTTACAGATTTGTACACATGAGCAAGAAATCAGCACTCTTAAAGATTTTGAACATATGGTCATTAAATGAAGAGAAGAATTATTAGTGCTATTACAGACTATTTGTATGAGAAGAAATACTTTTTTGCTGCCGTTTGCTGAAAACTTGTATACATTAAACTTGAGCCGAGAGCATTCAAGAATCAGGTGTATTATGTGGAAAAGTTATTCTAAAGTGGGATTTAACCCGACAGCTAAATACAGAAATATTTGATAAGTGTAATGGTTGAAGTTTTGTTTAAAATTTCATAATCATTGTTTTTTCAGGCATGTGGTGAGAGATTCCTGAACAATGTGTTTACAATGTTGGATAATATCTCATTATGTGGAGTCAAGGAGGACATGTTAACAAACATGTACTGTAAACTGGAAGGTAAATTACACCATATTAACATGATTAATGAAGTGGTGGAGAGGTCATACCTATTGCTATTGATAACTGCCGTTTGAATCAAATTTCAAAGTCATAAAGGAAGAAAATTAATCAAATTTGTAAGCTATAACTTTGACTAAAAATCTAGGCCACATATTTTGGATTGTTGAGACACATATTGAACTATACCATGCCATATTTCAGGTGTGTAGACCGAATAAACAGGTTCACAGGTTCGTAAACATGGGGGTTGACCATATTACCCCTCAGCCCATAGGGCTGTGGGGTCTTGTCATTGCCATGTACGTACGTCCGTCCGTCCACCCGTCCTAGCATCCGTCCATCAACATGTTCTTGTCCGCTGAATATCTGCAGATCTATGAAGTCGGGCCTGACCAAACTTTGGTGAGAGCTTCCTGAATGTTGACTGATGAAATGATTAGATTTTCAGATGGCTATGATGCTTTCATGATTTTTTATACGCCCGCCAATAAGGCGGACGTATTATGTGATGGCGGTTTCCGTCCGTCTGTCCGTCCCCCGTGTCCGGTCTATATCTGGAACAGTTTTCTATTTACAGTTCCAATTTTTGGTGAGTGGATACCCTACGGGGAGACGATGTGTCGCGTACAAAAATGAAGGTCGCGGTCAAAGGTCACTGGCCTGAAAAACAGGAAATCAGTGAAGTGTTCGTGTCCGGTCTATATCTCTGGATGTTTTCTATCCACAGTTGCAATTTTTTGTGAATGGATACATCAGGTGGAGACGATGTGTCGCGTACCAAAATTCAGGTCGAGATCAGAGGTCAAAGGTCACTGTTGCCTAAAAATCAGGAAATCATTGATCATTGATAGTTTTCTATCTACAGTTCTAATTTTTGGCGAGTGGATGCCCTAGGGGGAAACGATGTGTTGCATGCCAAATGTAGGTCGATGTCAGAGGTCAAAGGTCAGTGTGAATGAAAAATCGGGAAATCATTATAAATTTCTAATTTTTTGAGTGAATTCAATAGGGAGAAATGAAGTGTTGCATATCAAAATATAGGTCAAGGTCGAAGGTCAAAGGTCATTGTGACCCAAAAATCAGGAAATTATTAAAAATAACATTTTTTGTGTCAGTAGATACATTAGGGGGACTCAATGTGTCACATATTAAAATGTAGGTCAAGGTCAAATGTCAAGGTCACTGTGACCCCAAAATCATTTAATTGTTAAAAATCATGATTTTTTTAGTCCATTGAGAAATTACGGGTAGCCGTTTTGTCATGTACCAAAATTAAGATCCAGGTCAATAGTCAAGATCACTGTGACACCAGAATCAAGGTCAAAGGTTATTGTGACCTGAAAATCAGGAATTCATAAATAATTACTAATTTTTATACGCCCGCCCAAAAGGCGGACGTATTATGTGATGGCGGTTTCCGTCCGTCTGTCTGTCTGTCTGTCCGTCTGTCCGTCCCCCGTGTCCGGTCTGTAACTGGGACAGTTTTCTATCTACAGTTGGTGAGTGGATACCCTATGGGGAGACGATGTGTCACGTACCAAAATGAAGGTCGAGGTCAGAGGTCAAAGGTCACTAGCTTGAAAAACAGGAATTCACTGAAGTGTTCGTGTCCGGTCTATATATGTGAACGTTTTCTATCCACAATTACAATTTTTTGTGAGTGGATACGCCAGGTGGAGACGATGTGTCGCGTACCAAAATTGAGGTCGAGGTCAGAGGTCAAAGGTCACTGTTGCTTAAAATCAGGAAATCATTGATCATTGCAAGTTTTCTATCTACAGTTCTAATTTTTGGTGAGTGGATGCACTAGAGGGGAACGATGTGTTGCATACCAAATGTAGGTCGAGGTCAGAGGTCAAAGGTCAATGTGACAGAAAAATCAGGAAATCATCAAAAATTTCTAATTTTTTGTGAGTGGATTCAATAGGCGGAAATGAAGTGTCGCATACCAAAAATTAGGTCAAGGTCAAAGGTCACTGACCCCAAAATCAGGAAATTATTAAAAATAACATTTTTTGTGTCAGTAGATACTTTATGGGGACACGATGTGTCACATACCAAAATGTAGGTCAAGGTCAAAGGTCAAGGTCACTGTGACCCCAAAATCGTGAAATTGTTAAAAATCACGATTTTTTGTTTTCATTGAGAAATTAGGGGGAGATGTTTTGTCATGAACCAAAATTTAGGTCAAGGTCAAAGGTCAAGGTCACTGTGACCCCAAAATCAGGAAATCATTAAAAATCATAATTTTCTGTGTCCATTGATACATTGAGGGAAGACGATGTGTCGTGTACCAAAATTTAGGTCAAGGTCAAAGGTCAAGGTCACTGTGACCCCAAAATCGAGAAACCATTAAAAGTCACATTTTCATATGCCTGCCGAAGACGAGGTCGTGAAATGCGATGTTGCATTCTGTCCATTCATCCATTAACATTTGTTGTCAATGCGATATCTCTAGTTTCAACGTATGGATTGGTATCAAACTTTGAGTATACCTCACTCGCATGGCAAAGTGGAGCCATACATTTGAGAACAATTTGTCAAAGGTCAAGGTCACAGTCCCCAAAAAGTGAATCAAGTTTAGCCGAATATATGTGTTAGGTTGGAATATTTAAAGATCTTTCCCCTGCATGTATATGGTATTGTCCTGTGGAGTTGTCTTCCATGTTTGAAACCGCTACATTTAGTTAAACTGCTGTGAAATAAAAACCATACAAGAACTAATTTAACGTGAAGAGGGGTCCTTTATGAACTTCACACCTGTTTATTATGAACAAAGGTTTACTTTGTCACTTTCTTTTTCCTTGATGAAAAATTCTCTCTGAAAGGAATCCATTTGCAGGAAAACTACTATTTTCTTGTGTTTTGACTATTGTCGATTTCAGTGTGGGATATGTGAGCTCTCAGCTCTTGCTTCAAGGTCAACTAGTTAGGTAAGAGTTAAGCTCATTTTAGTTTATCATTCAATATAAGATGTGATATATATTACATTCTGAGAAGCACAAAATTGTAGACCTTTCATTGGATTGCTAGCTACCAATTGGAATCAAGGCTATTAAACATCCTTGAAATTTGGACCAATTAATTCCAGATATATGGGCGTATATTGAAGCCCCTTGGGCTCTTGTTGGTGAGTGGATTCAATAAGGGCAAATGAAGTGTCGCATACCAAAAATTAGGTCAAGATCAAAGGTCACGGGGACCCCAAAATCAGTAAATTATTAAAAATAACATCTTTTTTTGTATCAGTAGATACATTATAAAATTGTTAAAAACCTTGATTTTTTGTGTCCATTGAGAAATTACGGGGAGATGGTTTGTCATGCACCAAATTTATGTCAAGATAAATAATCAAGGTCACTGTGACTCCAGAATCAAGAAATCTTTGAAAATTACTTTTTTTTGTCAGTAGATACATTACGGGGACATGATGTGTCACGTACCAAAATGTAGGTCAAGGCCGAACATCAAGGTCATGGTGACCCCCAAAATCATGAAATTCATAAAAATCATGAGTTTTTGTGTCCATTGATACATTGGCGGAAGACGATGTGTCGTGCACGAAAGTTTATGTCACGGTCAAAGGCCAAGGTCACTGTGACCCCAAAATCAGGAAATCATTGTCACATTTTCATATGCCTGTCGAAGACGAGGTCATGTAATGCGATGTTGCGTTCTGTTCATTCATCCATTAACATTTGTTCAAGGTATGGAATGGTATCAAATACCTTACTCGCATGGCGAAGAGGAGCCATACATCAATTTGTCAAATGTCAAGGTCACAGTCCCCCAGAACTGAATCAAGTTTAGCTGACTATATGTGTTAGGTTGGAATATTCAGAGTTCTCTTCCATACATGTATATGGCATTTGTCCTGTGGAGTTGTCTCCCGTGTTTGAAACAGCTACATTTAGTTAAACTGTTGTGAAATAAAAACCATACATTTACTAATTTAACGTGGAGAGGGGTCCTTTATGAACTTCATACCTGTTTATCAACTCAAGAACAAAGGTTTACTTCATCACTTTCTTCTTCCTTCATGAAAAATTCTCTCGTCTGAAATAAATCCATTTGCAGGAAAAGTACTATTTTCTTGTGTTTGACTATTGTCGATTTCATTGTGGGATATGTGAGCTCTCGGTTCTTGCTCCAAGGTCACCTAGTTTCCAAGAGTTAAGCTCATTCTAGTTTATCATTCAATTTTAGATGTGATATGTTACATTCTCAGAAGCACAAAATTGTAGACCTTTTTCTGGATTGCTAGCTACCAATTGGAATCAAAGCGATTAAACAACCTTGAAATTTGGACCAATGTAATTCCAGATATACGGGCGTATATTGAAGCCCTTTGGGCTCTTGTTTATTATTTTTTGTATTATTTATTGATGGCTTAGCTTTTGCATTGTTATCTATGCTCATCGGGAACCCATGGTTGCATGTTTCATTGTGACTTTTGAAGGTTCCCTGATAAAAGAAAGCCTGGTCCATTCAAGATTATCATTGGATGGAACCCCCCAATTCCCATATATTCTGGGAGCTTACATGATGCTACACTTCTTCAACGTATGCACTACCCTCAGGGGGATTTCCCCACCCCTGGGGCGCTAAATGTTAAAGTTTTGGACTTTTTCCTATCCACAGCTTCTCAGCCTCATGTGATATGTATGAGATGCAGTGTACATTGCTTTTTCACACACACATGCTGAATCACCTAAAATTTATCCCTTTATAGTAATAACTCTCCGGTTGGTGACATTATTTTTTTTCAGAAGTACAAGAGGAAATAATCGGGGGAGGGTTCCCCAAGTATCGAACCCCTGTTGAGTTTGAATTTCGAGTCGCTTTAAATGAAGGACAACATTTTTCTTCAATTTTGCTACATCGATTTATCTGAAAGCTTTTGCACAAACCATATTTTATTTCAGAAGTATAATATGAAATAACTGGCAGGGGAATCCCTGCAGTATCGAACCCCTGTTAGTCTGAATTTCGCGTTGCCTTAAATGAAGGACATCATTTTTCTTAAATTT
Organism: Hanleya hanleyi; assembly: GCA_036873755.1. NCBI lineage: Eukaryota > Metazoa > Mollusca > Polyplacophora > Lepidopleurida > Hanleyidae > Hanleya > Hanleya hanleyi. Next base: position 1,966 of record JAVTVY010057365.1, on the reverse strand, counting down.
TGCTGTTAAATCATTCTATTCTACGTCAGATTTATCCTAAAACTTTTGCATGAACCATATTTGTGTCCACACATTTAACTGGTACAACATAATGCTTCAATTTTTGTCACCAAACATGTTACTGTACCTTGGAAATTATTTAAAACGAGTGATTAGGAGAGCCCATTTTTAGCCTGACTCGGGGCAATTTTGAACCAGTTTGCATACTTGGAGCTTACCTCCCCCCCAAATAATGATAAGGGTGCATGGACCTGTGTCAATTAGTGTGTTTACTTGTTATCACACTTGTGCAATGCATAAATTGCCACTGATAGAGCTACACTTTCTTGCATGCTGTAATCCCAGCACACCACTCACGTGAAACCGAAGTCTGTTATATACGGTATCCAGGGATTTTTTGCAGGTTCCGATCCCAAACTCCCAGTTCCTTTTCGTAATTCATTATTGAGGGTCCAATTTTTTTAAGTGAATTTCGGCGCAAAGAACCTGTGATCAATCACAAAACAGAGGTTTATTAACATGAAATTCAATACCCAGCTATGCAATCGGATCGATATTGAGGCTCCCAGAAACTTTTTCTAGGAGTATTTCCTTCAGAAATCCTTTCAAATTGAACAACAACACTACTTTCATTTTTTGTTTCATTTGAGTTTTGGGCACCCATAAGGTTTCCAGAACTAAATTGGCTCTAGATGCAGCCCTGATCCTACTTCAGTACTTAACTAAAAAAAAAACAGGCTGAGGGGTCCATGCACCTTTTAGGTGCTTGCCTGCAATTCATGTATGAAATTGGAATGCTTCAATTTCAATTGAGAAAGCACATCAATTCAAACTAGTTTAGACTAATGGGAACATTTGTTTTAATTTTTTGTGTTTGATATCACTTTTAATCATAAGGCCCCATAAAAAAAATGCCTTGTTTCCCATCACCGCCCGCCCCGATTTTTCTGCCCGCCCCGATTTATTTTTAATTTTTTTCTCACCTGCCTAGTTGGTGTTTCTTTTGGTATAAAAATGAGGCTGAACTGACTCTGGTTTGCACCAGCGACTTGTGGCGTGCTACGAATGCTTGTTGTGGCAAAGGAACTGGGGTGATGTCAAGATTTTGTACGCGACAGTCTTACCCTGTGTGATTACAGGGCCCTTGCCAGCAACTTGATGTTTCTTCTGTGCGCCATTGGTTGTCATGGTTATTAGATACTGTCCTGGATCGAGACTTCTTACTTGACTGTTTTGTGTGTGGAGATACTGAAGATGTTCTAGTCGTCCTTTCCAAAACTGTGATAATAATTCTGTTACTTTCTAATCTGTAATTGGACCTCGTTGAAGGTCTTTCAATGACAAGTATCTTTGCTGTAATCAAGGTGACCTGTCCGTTATATTGTTGCGCTCTTTGCAATTTTATGGTTGTAATCTCATTTTCGTTCTGATTGTGTATAAGTCGTATATAAATGTATAGTAGTAATACAGGAACACAACATCTGCAGCATTGTCACGGTATAAATGTATAGTTGATATTTATTTTCCGTTGAAGAACTAACGTTGTTCTATTCCTCAGTGATATAGTTTCATGCCTAGTGGACTTTGTGGTATGACTGCCCAAGGTCATATTCATGATCGTCAATTCATGATCGTCATGTTCTCCATTTCGCGAGAATAGCTCAGCTTATTGTTTCCTGCTGGAATAAAACACCCACAGTTTTGTCTTTCAAATCACAATGATTCAGATTTTATCAATACCAGCTTTCGAGTTCTGTCTACCTGCATAGGAATGGAGATTTTGCGACTACGAAGTCATAATGAGATGACCTCTCACATATAGCAGTATGCAGGAGGTGAGAATGGAAATGCAAATGCCATGTGATTTCTGCCGATTTATCCAATGTATTTATTCAATCTCTAGCAAGACCGTGTACGAAATGACACTTTAAAATGAATTGTATATATACCATTTTAGGACCAAATT
>JAVTVY010057364.1:0-28914 GCA_036873755.1 Hanleya hanleyi | reverse complement strand
TTTTTCTCCGCGGAAGCTTTTTCCCGAGACCGAATCACCGCGGATGAATACATGGAACTATTTTTGACCTGGAAAAATTGGAACTCTCCTGTGCTGGAGGTAGCTTTTTGGTCAATTTGAAATACTCGCTTCTGATTGGACGAGAGCTCTGTGACGGATTTGAAATACTCGCTTCTGATTGGTCGAGAGCTCCACACTTGCTCCACAAATTTGCATAAAAAGGACCCAATCTGCTCTTTTACTACTACTGTCACTGATTTTGCACTCTGTTTGTACAGCGGGAGCCACTCGCATTCAAGGTTACAGATTTAACGAAACGTGATTGGTCAATTGTCCGAGACGACCCAAGCTGGAAATTGACAGCAATGGCGGGTAAAGATTGCGTGTTGTTGACAAGTTTGTTGAAACATTGAAAGCGAAGAAATATACAGTTCTTTCACAAGGTAATATACTAATAAATTTCTTGGATGCCTATTATCGCTATCAGTCTTTTTTTTTCGAAGGTTTGACTTACAGTGAACAATTTACTCAGACAAATTGACACCGGACAGAATGACCAGTTCTGAGAGAGTTGTACCTGTCTCCATTCGGTGTCGGACATTGTACATGTATGAGGACTTTCTAGCCATATTGATACATGTACACATACAGATTTTGTGTATTTGTACTCCTGCTGTTTATTATTAAAATCTGGTGATTAAATGACATTCCTTGTTAAACAAAGATCAATCTCTTCTACGTGTACATATAATATTCATGTATGTAGTTATAGCTAGCTGATAAGCCTTGACATTAGCTTGCGAATAAATTTTCACGGGGTTTTCACAGGCTTTATAGGCATTTATCAATTCACGGGGTATCTTAACATAATTTCACGGGGATTTCACAGTGTGTTGGTTTCTACAATTATTTTTCATGAGATTTTCATGTAGAACATAATTTTCACGGTGTTCATCATTGACTGCAAATAAAAAAATCACGGGGTAATACCACGGCATTTTCAGTACCCCGTGAAATTTCACGGTATTTTCATGAACATTTCACGAGGCATCGCTGCAGTAGTATATCATACCCATAACATTGAAGTGACTGGGGAGTAAATTAGCATTGACATGACAATTAACATTGACGTGGCTGGGAAGATGGTATATTTACCGGACATTTCCGAGGGGAGATTCCCGAGGATTGCCGGATATTCCTGAAGTACGTCCGTAGTCCGCAATCCCAGGGTGCATTCTACACCTAATTGATGTGCGGTTAAAAACAGGCATGGGTTCGGATCTTCGGCCATAAATAGATGTAAAATCTTTAACAAAAACCCTGTAAAAGTATATATTTTCTAAATGGGCACACTCATGTCATTATTTCAGGAGACTTGTGAGCTATTGAAATTGGAAAGGAAAGACGGGCAATCCTCCTTAAACCTTCTTCAGCTTTTCTGAAAAACTCCATAAAATATCTGAAAATGTGTCATATTCTACCCGCAACCCAGAGAAAACGTACGAAATGATTATCTTTTTATGTATGTTAAAGTGTTTCCCGGCCAAAGGACAATTTAAAATGGCGAAAAAACAGGGGGTCGACGTACTCGTTTTTTTTAAAAATTTTATCGCCCTAAAGGAATCATCATTTTCGCTTCCGGAAAAAGTGCGGATTTTGGCCAGCCAGATAGTCAATTCCGGACACGATTAGGGCTCGGACCACTAAAAAAAAGTCCCTAGCCGTTAACCCCCCTCTAAATAACCTCTGCCATAGAGGACAAGTTTTTGTGCTGATTTTTTCCCCAGCTTCCTTTTGATAATGAGACAAGGGCTTGCATGGCCAACATTAAGCATGACAAGTGCCCTTTTGAGTTGTGACTTTTATTTTGAATTCACTGCATAATTCATGCCAGTCTGAGGCACTATATGCAGGTGCGTAGGCTCTGCTTTTTGGAGGTAAGTTATTCGCCGGAAGTACAGTGCTTGCCAACAGGACGCTCTGGTTCGAAATTTTGATGGGCGACCCCCGCCAAGAAGTAGATGGCGATGCAGGACTTGAATGGAACTACAAACTGCCAAGAGATGAAAGTCCAAAAATAATTAATAAATCAGCCAGGTGCACTTTCATTAACATGGCCGTCAATGTAAATTTAATAGTGGTCCGAGCCCTAAAAGCGTAAACACAGAATACATATGTCACCGGTTCAGGTAAGTCCTACTAGGAGGCTGGATGACAATCTCTCACTGATGTCAATTTCATAGTTTAGTGATAAAGATGGCTGAGTTGTATACCACGTGGAGAGCAAAATATTTCGAAAAAATTAATTATAATAGCCAATTAGGCTCGAATGGAGCATGTTTACTGTGGACTGGGGTGCAAAAGAAGCAGCCACCCCATTATGGAGTGATTAATATCCAGCCTTTTGGAAAGAAAACATGGAGAATAATTCACGTTCATCGTTTGAAATTTATTTTGCATCATAATATAAATTTAGAAGAATTCACCAGTGACATAAGCCACTTATGTCATCAGTCAAGTTGTCACAATATTGCACACCTGAGTGCAGAAGTCAGCTTTGTTAATAATCAGAGACAGAGGTGTAGGGCCATGGAGAAATGTTCAGGCCATGTATTTTTGGGTAAACAGTATCCAAATTGTTTGTTCAGGGTCACACCTGAATTCCTGCATTAACAGGTGAGTCCAACGCATCAGGGGAGACAACTCTTGTTCTTTATAATGTGGTCTTTCTCAAAGTCAGGCATACATGTGTTTGCCAAGCTGTCTTTTCTTGTAGACTTCTCTTCTTTCTTTTGCCTTATCCGCATCGGTTTTAGCTTTCTTAGCTTTTATATAGTTTTTAAGTTTAATTGCTTTATTGTAGATTTTTCTTCTTTTAACCTCTGGCCTCTGTTTATATGATCTTTCATAATCGCATTGCTTTTGTTTTGTTGTAGATTTTTGCAGGCATATTAGCCAGTTTCTAGGGGTGCAGGGAGTGCTTCAAGTTTCTTATGCTGTGATGTTCCTTCACCGAGATTCCGTCTTAAGACTGTGGATCCAGCTCTCGCTGCCGCATTGGTAGGGAAGTTCATATTTTTTGACACTGAGGCACAGAATGCCCTGTTTGTTCCTTCTGACTTACATGTGTTTGAAATTTGGTTTCAAGGGCTGGCTGCTGCATGCAATTTCATATTCAATATTTTTCGCACCAGTATTCTGTCATTGTCATCCAAATTTAACCACTTGATGTTGTTTGCACTCAGACTTCTGGATTTCTTCCACCAACTAGTATTAACCCCTCCACCACAAACTATAGCATGCCTTCTACAACTTCCACAGTTTCCATCATAACAGTCAATTGTTGCATCCAACACCTTAATGTTGAAAGCGACGTTAAACCCTATTCACTCACTCACTCACTCCAACACCTTAGGTAGTCTTTGTACTATTTCAGTTATGTCCCCTGCATAAGTTTGTTTCCAGCATAATCCTCTTTTCACCTCACTGACGGCAAGTTGTGGAAGTGGGCAGGTAGGTGTAATGGTGCAACAGTCTCAGACCTATCCTCCCCTGCTCTGCTGGAGCCTTTTGCATACTTTTCTGCTAAATCCGGCTTCTTCGACTCCTTCGGATGTAATAGTTTTGCCTTCCCAGACCTTCCTTCCTCATCCAGAATTATGTAGGTATGGCCATCATAACCAACTCTGGTGACTTTGCTGAATTCCTCTCTGTCATACCTGGGGTGCCATGCTGATTTTGGCTCATTCTGTTTAGTTGTTTCCACCTCTTCAGAGTTTTTTATGATGCCTGAAGTTGAGGGTGTCTCCTGTGCATGGCAGACTTTTTGAGGAAGTAATTTATCACCCAATTTGAACCGGGTGACCAAGCTCCCTCGCTTTCCTTTCTTAACTCGCTTCCGTTTCTTCGAGTTTCGCATGCTGATCTGGTGATGTTTTAGAGATGTGATGAGATAGCCATGTAATTGGTAAAGTTTATATACTATCTGTCTCTATGACAAAAGTGTGTGTCAATTAATCTGACACCTTTCATCATAGGCTGATCACAGTAATGTATTGCACGTATCACCCTAATGGATACACATGATTATGTGTATTATGGTATGCAGGAGTGAAATCAGGGTCTTGCTATTTTTTTTTTGCCACTGCCTGGCATTTATTTGTGTATTAGATGTCCCCCTTTCATACAGACCAGAATTTGACAGGTACACATTTTTAGTTTTTCCACTGAAATATCATATTTATCATAAAAATCCCCAAAATCTGAATTTTTTGGCATCTTTTTTAAAAATTTATTGAAAAATCCAGAAACAGTTTAGGGATATTTCTATTTAGGTATAGGATTAACAGATGTATGCAGAATCCATTTTGAGACTGATCAGCTCCTCAGTGACAGGAGTTTTCTTGGTTTAGGCAATGCCATAAGGCACCTCACACTATAGTGAATACATGTGTATTGTGAAGAAAGATGGGGGTAGATGTAGTTAATGGTTCATATTCCGAGACATATTTGATGGAAGTAGCTCAGATAGGCTAACATGAAATGGTAAGTGGACAGGTCACATGCCTCCCAAATTTCATTTGGATTGGTTGAATTTAATGTGTCTAGTAGGGCTCGGACCACTAAAAAAAAGTCCCTAGCCGTTAACCCCTCTAAATAACCTCTGCCATAGAGGACAAGTTTTGTGCTGATTTTTTCCCCAGCTTCCTTTTGATAATGAGACAAGGGCTTGCATGGCCAACATTAAGCATGACAAGTGCCCTTTTGAGTTGTGACTTTTATTTTGAATTCACTGCATAATTCATGCCAGTCTGAGGCACTATGTGCAGGTGCGTAGACTCTGCTTGTTGGAGGTAAGTTATTCGCCGGAAGTACAGTGCTTGCCAACAGGACGCTCTGGTTCGAAATTTTGATGGGCGACCCCCGCCAAGAAGTAGATGGCCATGCAGGACTTGAATGGAACTACAAACTGCCAAGAGATGAAAGTCCAAAAATAATTAATAAATCAGCCAGGTGCACTTTCATTAACATGGCCGTCAATGTAAATTTAATAGTGGTCCGAGCCCATTAACTCTGTAGTGACGTGTGGGTGCGATCAACAAGCAATTGTTATATCCTCGTCTGGAGAAATGGTTACGTCTAGCAGGGTGATACTATAGATATCAGTTAGTAGAAAGTAAGAAGAATTACCATGCTGTCAAAATCGGGCGACCTTCCTTATTATAAAATTAGGGAGAAGCCACTTTGTGCGAAACCGTGGCAAGTGTGGAGTGCATCCCCACCATGCACCTGCGACGTCATGTCAACGTTCCGCCGTAAGCCGCCATGAAAACACTTTGTATCGAGGGAACATGACACGACTTGCTCTTTCTCTACTAGCGACGTACATTCATGGCATAACGTGATGTTGACCCCGGATTTTTATTTCTTTTTTTCTTTCGACTGTGTATATGTATAGTAGTCTGACCTTTTTAATTATTCGATTTTCTTTTTCTTTATTTTTACCACGTGTATAACAAAATAAAATCTAAAAAATGACTACCAGTTCTCCGTGATGATTATATCACATTTTAACCAACTTTATAATTTTCTTCCTGTAAAACTCCAAATAGTTGTTTCATGTTTTGGCATCTTCCATACAACAGGTTAGGACCAACCAATACCCTCCCAAACAAAGAGTTTTTAACGAATATTTCATAATTTCGGTAGTGAACTGAATCTTTTTGAAGAAAAAATATCCGAAAATACCGCTTTAAATCCTGAGATGCCTGGTTAGAATTCTACAATATGCGAAACATCTCCTGAAATTTCACTTTTAGCTAAAAAATGACTATGCGTTAATTCTGGCTAGAATTCTATTTTTATTTCCATTTTCTCACATGGAATGCTTGCACCTACTGATCAAACCATGCGTTTAAGAATTTCATCATCGGCAAAATTGTTTTGCAGAAGTTATTCACAAAATCGTGTTTTCTGCCGAACTGAGAGATTTTTAAATTAACGAAATTTTTAAAAGTACGATCATGCAATGAAGTTTTATTATTTGACGCATCTTTTCATGTTACTGATTAATTATTGGTATCAAATTTCCAAAGGAAATACACCGGGAAAGTAGCAAAACTTGTTGTTTTTTTAATAAATTAATTTATGCAAAACCCTGAATGTAAACTCGTCAATGTTTTTTCAGAGATGCGAACAGATATTAGTGTCATATTCCAGCTATCAATTTATCATTAAAAGTGCATTCGATCGTGGTATTATCTACGGAACCGTAGAGGGGACATGCACAATCTTTTTTTCGCGGAAAATTATCTCGTCCCACGACATAATTATCTCGTCCCACGACATAATTATCTCGTCCCACGACATAATTATCTCGTCCCACGAGATAATTATCTCGTCCCACGACATATTTATCTCGTCCCACGAGATAATTATCTCGTCCCACGACATATTTATCTCGTCCCACGAGATAATTATCTCGTCCCACGACATAATTATCTCGTCCCACGACATAATTATCTCGTCCCACGAGATAATTATCTCGTCCCACGACATAATTATCTCGTCCCACGACATAATTATCTCGTCCCACGAGATAATTATCTCGTCCCACGACATAATTATCTCGTCCCACGAGATAAGTATCTCGTCCCACGACATAATTATCTCGTCCCACGAGATAATTATCTCGTCCCACGACATATTTATCTCGTCCCACGAGATAATTATCTCGTCCCACGACATATTTATCTCGTCCCACGACATGATTGACCAATGCCAACAGATTTTACAACTACGTTGTTTACCAATGAAAGCGCACGTAACGTACTTCTGTCGTCTTCTGTTCAGTCTGGGAATTTTAGGCAATCTGCAGATGGCCTAGGCAATAAAAATACAACCTCAAACTACAAGGAGAAATTCATTGTTCATTTCAAAGTTTTCTTGGATTTGGATGAATGGAATCTTAATTTTGATGTCCCTGGTTCACTAAAAGTCTGGAAACCTTCGGGCGAAATGTAGTTGTTTAACAAAGAGAGTGTTTCAATGTGTTGTTTTCTTCGTCTGGAGTTGTAGGATCTGTGTATGGAGCGGACGCAGACTTCATAATAAAGCCGATGTCATATTGTAATACAATTCTTTTGACATAGATTTCACACAAGACTGACTAGAGAACACCAAAGAAGTGAAGTTTATCCATTTCCTCAAACAGTATTCATGATTAGGAGTGAAAATCCTCCAACTGCTATAATTTGATGTCAATATTTTCTTTAGCGGATACAAGTACACATCTGAACAGGTGTCTCGATCTCCGCCACTTCCTTGCATTATATAAATGTGACAGATATTACATATTAACCTGAGAAGGAGTAAACCGAGAAGGATCCGTACATCGGCGGAGGCAAGGGCGTAGACAAGGGAGGCTTGGCCGACCAAAAAAAAAAATTAAAAAAAAAACAAAAAAACGAAAAAACAACAACAAACAAACAAACAAAAAATGAAAGAAAGAAACCATAGCATAGAAGTGAATGTTTTTCTTATCAAGTATTTTTTCCAGTTGTTGCTTAATACTGGGGAAGTAAACTTATCACCGCCAGTGCCTACCGGTAGGCCTAAATTAAGATTGAAATGCAAAACAATAGACGATTTCGGGCTCAACTCTCGTGCGATCATCTCTGAGAATGAAATAATGTTCTCTAATCCAATCGCATATTTGGACGAAAAAACATCAACACGTCCGTTGAGCAGAATTTTTCTTCTTCTTTTTTCTCTCTATAAACTTGTTTTGTGTTTCAATTGAGATCCCAGTCATTTGCTCAGTATTTCTTCATACACAAACAAGAGATATATTAATTTTCAACTACTTTTCACAAAGAAACCATAGAAATAAACCTACTGTCTGTCCCAGATAATATATCCCAGACGTTTTCGGCGATATTTCGGAGACCATTTATCGTACAACATTGAAACTTAAATCACACAGTATATTAACTAAAAAAATACTAATTTTATTCCTGTCTTTCAATAAAATCGATTGAGAATTGCCGAAAATCGCCAATACGTACCATATTATTTTAACGCCACGATGGTGTTGATCTGCCAATGTTATAACATACAGACTTGACGTCATGACGTAACCCCCCCCCCCAAATCTCCCATCTAATTAATGATACAGGACTTTCACATTTATAAAAAATATACCAATTTAGTTGTTTCATGGTGAACTGCAATACGTGCAGAATGAACGCTGGATTGAACTACGTAAATTTTATTAGTTTTATGTACACGAAGTCCTTAATATCGAAGTTCTGCGAAAGCAGTAGTTCCTCTAGCTCTTTTGATGAGATAACAATAGGCCGTATACTGTTGGCGTTCAGGAAAACAAGCCTATTGTCAATAAAACTCATCGTCAAATGGAGTAATTAGGGACAACGTGTCGCATTAATTCCCGAACTAATGGTTGACCCAGCAGAGAGCTTGGGCGAGAAATATACCGGTATATGAGACACTTCTTTTCGCAAGTTACGTGCGCTTTCATTCGTTAACAACGTAGTTGTAAAACCTGTTGTCATTGGTCAATTATATCGTGGGACGAGATAAATATGTCGTGGGACGAGATAATTATCTCGTGGGACGAGATAATTATCTCGTGGGACGAGATAATTATGTCGTGGGACGAGATAAATATGTCGTGGGACGAGATAATTATCTTGTGGGACGAGATAATTTTCCGCGAAAAAAAGATTTTGCATGTCCCCTCTACGGTTCCGTAATTATCAGATATTGATATACCTATCTGTAATGGTTGTTCCGAATGATGTGAACAACGTTACTTCCCATGCCTAACTTGGGACATTGCGCGTCATTCATCTTGGCCGCGTATAGGGCTTTTGGCAATCTCCTAGCAGGACTATTCTAACATATGATAGCGCGGAGATCGGACTAAAATCGACGAGATAACCCGAAGCGTTTTGCAGATTATACCTGATATTGGGCAGCACTATTGGGCCTAATTTATCGCAGCCTAGTCTAAGCATGGTTTGCAAATATCAGCACATCAAAATGAACTCATGATTAGTTATCGAAGAGTAGTTCACCTAGTTGATAGCCAACGTTATTTTTTTTATTTCTTTTTGAGAAAAAAAAATTAAACACCGTTTTAAAATCGTAATATCTTGAGCACGGTGATATCTAATATCTTTATATTGATTATGCTTGATAAAGAAGATTGAGCTGGTAAATGTACGTTTGTGAAATGACGGTCTGGTTCTGGGCTACATGAATAAGTAGCATCTGGTAGTGATAATAGACAAGACACATGAGAAGTATGGGGGATCAATCGTGCTTGGAGTGTGACGTTTTCGGTAACAGTGCCGTGCCAAAGAAATTGGAACTCTTCTGCTTGGGGAGATTAATTTAATCCGTACACAGAGATTTTCGTATGGCCGACATGACTTTTTAGCTCATCTGGGCCGAAGGCCCGATGGGCTTATGTCATGGCCTGACTGTCCGTCGTACGTCGTCCGTCGTCCATCGTGCGTCGTGCGTCGTGCGTAAACATCTTCTTCTCTGAAACCGCTTGGCCGATTAAGCTGAAACTTGGCATGCATATTCCCCCCAAGGAGTACACCAGAATTTGTTCATGCCATGTCGATACGATTTCAAATATGCCTGCCATGGCGGCCATCTGGAATTTGCCAGTGATATCTTGTCATCATTATTTTTCGGTAACTACTTCATGGATCTTTCTCAAATTTGGTACACTGGTTCCCCTTTGGGTCTAGTTGCACAACATGTGTACTTTAGTCCAATTTGAATATCCAATATGGCCACCAGGTGGCCATCTTGGATTTCCCGATGAAACTTTGTTATCGCGATTTCTCAGGAACTACTTCATGGATCTTTCTCAAATTTGGTACACAGGTTCCCCTTGGGGTCTAGTTGTGCAAGATACCTTTTCTGCCTCGATTTGAATATCCAATATGGCCACCAGGCGGCCATCTTGGATTTCCCCATGAAACATTGTTATCGTGATTTCTCAGGAAGTACTGCATGGATCTTTCTGAAATTTGGTACACAGGTTTCCCTTGGGGTCTAGTTGTACAACATGTGTACTTTAGTTCAATTTGAATATCCAATATGGCCATCAGGCGGCCATCTTGGATTTCCCCATGAAACTTTGTTATCGCGATTTCTCAGGAACTACTTCATGGATCTTTCTCAAATTTGGTACACAAGCTCCCCTTGGGGTCTAGTTGTGCAAGATACCTTTTGTGGTCTGATTCAGAAATCCAATATGGCTACCAGGCGACCATCTTGGATTTCCCGATGAGACATTGTTGTCGCGATTTCTCAGGAACTACTGCATGGATCTTTCTCAAATTTGGTACACAGGTTCCCCTTGGGATCTAGTTGTGCAAGATACCTTTTCTGCTTCGATTCAACATGGCCGCCTGGTGGCCATATTGGATTTTCCCATGAAACAGTAATTGTTATCGTGATTTCTCAGGAAGTACTGCATGGATCTTTCTCAAATTTGGTACACAGGTTCCCCTTGGGGTCTAGTTGTACAACATGTGTACTTTAGTCCAATTTGAATATCCAATATGACCACCAGGCGGCCATCTTGGATTTCCCTCTGAAACTTCGTTATCATGATTTCTCAGGAAGTACTGCATGGATCTTTTTTCAAATTTGGTACACAGGTTCCCCTTGGGGTCTAGTTGTGCAAGATACCTTTTGTGATTTGATTCGAAAATCCAATATGGCCACCAGGTGACCATCTTGGATTTCCCCATGAAACTTTATCGCGATTTCTCAGGAACTACTGCATTGATCTTTCTCAAATTTGATACACAGGTTCCCCTTGGGGTCTAGTTGTGCAAGATACCTTTTCTGGTCCGATTCGAAAATCCAATATGGCCACCAGGCAGCCATCTTGAATTTCCCATGAAATTTTGTTATCGTGAATTTTCAGGAAATTACTGCCTGGATCTTTGGCACAGGTTCCCCTTGTGGTCCAGTTGTGCAAGATACCTTTTTTGGTCCATTTCGAAAATCCAATATGGCCGCATCTTGATTTTCCCATGAAACATTGTTATCATGAAATCTTTGGTAATTACTGCATGGATCATTTAGTGTTCAGGGGGGACAACACAAGTTAGAAACTCATCTATTGCAGTTCTTTAGTAAAAATTTCTCACAGCTACTCTCTCCAGTTACAGCCAGATGAGCTACAGTGCCGTGGCACTATCTTTTTATTGATAACTTCATTTAAGGTCGGAAATGTTATACAACATTTAAACCTTGCCGGTGGCTAGTCAATCCGACATCAGACAAAAATCAACATAAATGGAGAAAAATTGACATTAAATAAAAACATTTATAAAAGGAACCACATCAGTGTATCACTATGTTCGGTAGCCCACTGAACATTTGCACTGTGGCCCTTCCCAAGTCTTCAGTAGCATCTTAAACTCCGAACTTAGGCTCAAATTTAAGGGGAGACAATTGCATAGCTACAAACCTAAAACTATCTTGACCATATTTCTTGGTTCAAAAGAAAAAAGAGAGAGATTCAGAGTGTGCTGTCCACCTCTGAGGTGGCTTATATTCTGCTTTATCTCAATACGATTTGATGGATATGTTGATGCAATCTCGTTTAGAATTTTGTAAACCTGAACTGAATAGATCAAGATTATTCACCTTCGCCCCGTAAGGGCTAGAGAAGTCACCAAAAACCACTTTTAATGCTCCATAATGGGCTAGTTCCATCCTATTGGCGGCTTTCTTACTTCAAAAATGCCATACTATGAGACAATAAATAACATAATATTAAAATACTGAGTCGACACTTCATATCCAACATGTAGCTCAATCTAGATAATAGGCCTACATTCACTTGTTGTGAGGCCTTCCTACATATCTCATTTACATGTATATCGAAAATTAAATGTTTGTCAATATTCACACCGAGGAGTTTGACATGATCTTAAGTAATAATTAGACAGTTATTTATATTTAACGTCATGTAAATTTCAGAGCCAAACAGAATAGTTTGAATTTTTTCTGCATTTACAGACATTTGCGATAATTGACAGTCCGAGATATAAAAATGTATGATACAGTTTTACTATCTTACTATCCAGGCATTGCATAATCGCGAGTAGTATAGTAAGCGTAAATTCCCCCTCTTTTTCTACCTCTTTTTCGGATAGATAACTCTGTTTGAACAATTTTTCCGAAGATAGCCGCCAGAGGGCGCCACCAGTCTTGTGACCAAAAAATACCTCCGAATACAGGAGAGTTCCAATTTTTGCAGGTCAAAAATAGTTCTTTGACCTTTGTATTCATCCGCGGTGATGCGGTCTGCCTCCGCGGACAGAAAGTAGTCCCAAATTCTCCGGCATTCATCGGCAATCTTCAGGGGCGAGAGGGGTCCCTATTGTGCCGATTGGGTCGTATGAGGTATCAATGTGAAGCATTCGTGAAGGGGCATCTGATGGGCTGGGTGTGGTGTTGAAATATCGGCATTCTGCGCATGCGCGGTGGCCAAAGGGTATAAAAATAGACGTTTTGGAGCTAGGGGAGCCACTAATGGTCCAATGGGGTCATATGAGGTATCAATGTGAAGCATTCGTGAAGGGGTATCTGACTGGACTAGCGGCTCGGGCGTTGTCACCATTCTGCGCATGCGCAGACAGGGAATTGTGGGAAAAGGGTATGGAAATAGACGTTTTGGGATCTAGGGGAGTCCCTAATGGGCCGATGGAGTCGTATGAGGTATCCATGTGAAGCCTATGTGAGGGGGTATATGACTGGACTAGTGGCTCGAGCGTTGTCACCATTCTACGCATGCGCAGACAGGGAATTGTGGGAAAAGGGTATGGAAATAGACGTTTTGGGACCGAGAGGGGTCCCTGGTGGGCCGATTGGGTCGAGTGAGGTATCAAAGTGAAGTATATTTCAAGCATGGGTGGGTGCATGTAAAATTTTTCCTGAAAAAATACGGAACACGGACCTTATCAAAAAATCCGAGAAAATGCCTATATGGGGTATGGGGGGGTATATAGGTCGCCGGGCTTAACGGGGCTTGCCTATCAATAGAGTTGTCTCCCCCTAGTTCCAGGGTGGGTGTAAGTAAAAATTTTCCTGAAAAAATACGGAACACGGACTTTATCCTAAATTACGGGAAAATGCCTATATGGGGTATGGGGGGTATAGGACCATCCTGGGAAACCTACTTCTCCACATTTGCGGTATAGGTTGTGGGGTCTCGTTTTCTTAGTCTCGTCAAGACAAACATGATAGGAAGTGTCGCGGAGCGAATCGTTGAAATTTTTGGAAAAAGTTCAGGGAGACCCATATAGTCCCATACTAGGGGTATAGGACCAATGTTTGTCCCACTGGGAAACCTACTTCTAGACATTTGCGGTATGGTTGTTTGGATTTGTTTTCTTAGTCTCGTCAAGACAAACATGATAGGAAGTGTCCCGGCACGAAACGGTGAAATTATTGAAAAAGTACCATATAGCCCCATATAGACCCATATACGGGTTATGGGGGTATAGGTCCAATGTTTGTCCCACTGGGAAACCTACTTCTATACATTTGCGGTATGGTTGTTTGGATTTGTTTTCTTAGTCTCGTCAAGACAAACATGACAGGAAGTGTCCCGGCACGAAACGGTGAAATTTTTGGAAAATGTTCGAGGTCTGTCTATAGCCCCATATAGACCCATATACTGGGGTATAAACCCAATGTATGTATAAATCCATACTGGATGGACATGTTGGAGTCTAGGTGAGTCCCTGGTGGTCCAATGGTATCGTATGAGATCTTATTTTGAAGCTCTCATGCAGGAGCACTTGACTACACTAATGGTTCGTACGTTGTCAATATTCTGCGCATGCGCAGCCTGGCCGTAGTATAGAAAGCAGGCATTTTTGGGGGTGTGTGTGGGTGTGTTTGGGTTAGAGATGGGCTATTCACGGTTCGAATGGGTCGTGTGAGATATCAATGTGAAGCATATGTAATGGAGCATCTGATGGCGTGGATGTGGGGTAGAAATATGGTCATTCTGCGCATGCGCAGTCTGGCCGTAGTATAGAAAGCAGGCATTTTGGGGGTATGTGGGTGTGTGTTTGGGGTAGAGATGGGCTATTCACGGTTCGAATGGGTCGTGGAAGGTGTCAAAATGAAGCTTGTGTGGGTTAGAGTCAGAATGGTGTGGTTTTAAAGGCAAGTCGCGTCAATCTGCGCATGCGCAGTTGGTTGTAGTAAGTAAAGTGGACATTTTGGGGCAGTGAAGGAAGGTATTTGGTGTAGAGAGGGACCATCGTTGGTCCGAATGCGTCGTGTGAGGTGTCATTTTGTAGCTCTTGGGGTGTAGATTTGAGGGATGTTCACGTCATCTGTGACGTCATTGGTGACGTCATCAGTACGAGTAGTAGCCAAAGTGGACATTTTGGAGCAGTGAAAGGAAGGTATTTGGTGTAGAGAGGGACCATCCTTGGTCCGAATGCGTCGTATGAGGTGTCATATTGTAGCAACGCCCGCCAACGCCAAGCTTAACGCTTCAACGCCCTGGTGAAATAGCTCAGAAGTTCTGATTTTCTAGATATTCCATGGAATTGTCACTAATTCTTCGAAATGCAGTGACGCCCGTCAACGCTCGTAGTTACGCCTTAACACTCTTACATAACGCCTTGACGCCATGATATAGACCGGAGACAGAACAACAACAACAACAAGGATGACACATGAGAGAACAACAACAACAAGAAGTTTTTTCATATAGTTTATTTTCCCCAATGTTACATCATACCCACGCTGGGGGAGCCGCGTTGGGTATGTTTACAACTCAAGAAACTCTTGTCCAATCAGAGGCCGCCATTTGCATCTGTTATATTCCTTCTTGTCCGTTAGATGTATTTTCGGTTGCTCTTGTCTGTCGCCATTTCAGAAAGTTCCATCTTCGGCCATGTTCGCTCTGAACCGTTTATTCTAATCATCGTCGGGCAGACCTGGATATTCTTCGGGTAGCATGTCCTGAAACAGTTGTTTGCGCATTCTGGTCGCATTTTCCAGGGCCTCGGTGGGTGGTAGTCCCATAGCCTCTTCCAAGTGACGCTTGGTCTTCATGATGGACCTGTGCGTGGGGTCGCCTTTCATTTCAAGCGGTAGTAAGGTATACTGTTCATAGATCGCCATGGCTGTTTTCCTGATGCGGGGGCGCATTTGGGTGTACGTCTGTTATCCTCTCCGGCGTCCTCGATCGCTGCAGCGTAAGTATTGATAGCTGCTGTCACAATACGATCCCAGAAGGTAGGTTCTGCCTCACTTTCCACGGACGTATGCTGACTATCTGAGGTCAAGCTCTCCGTATCACTAGATAGACTCTCAGCAATCTCTGTTTCGGTATCAGTCGATACACTCTCAGCAGCCTCTGTATCAGCATCCGCCTCAACGGACTCCTCGGAGTCTTCAATCCCATGTATATTTTTCTGGCGTCGCATCATATCGTAATGTCTGGTGAACGTGCGTTCGCACTCAGAGCAAGTATAAGCCATGTTGACGGTTGAACGTCGACTGTGCGTGTTTTTGGAAATACGCTCGCTTTTATAGACAGTAACGCCCATCAACGCTTAGCTTAACGCTTCAACGCCCTGGTGAATTAGCTCAGAAGCTCTGATTTCCATGGAATTGACACCAATTCATCGAAATGCAGCGACGCCCGTCAACGCCCGTCGTTACGCCTTAACGCCCGTCTCAACGCCTTAACACACTTTCTTAACGCTTTAACGTCGTTTAATGATGCGCTCGAACAAATGTTTCTTCGGACGTGCCGCCATCTTGAACCAGAAGGCAGACGCCGCCATCTTGGATATGTCCCATAATGCACCGGGTCAAAATACTCACTTCTGATTGGCTAAGGGCAGTGCCCCACGCATCCGGAAGTGAGCGCCCCACAAATGAGGCACTTTCCACTTATCCTACGAGAGCTTCACAATGATACCCCACACGGTCCATTCGACCCGGGAGGGTCAACCACTCAACAAACCTCCACGAATCCCTCAAAGGCCTGCTTTCTATACAACGACCAGACTGCGCATGCGCAAAATGATGCATTAGTCCAGTCGGATCCCACTCACTCACTCACTCATTCACTCACTCACCGTCGTTAGTGCGTCCATGCGTTAAGACGGGCGTTGGGGACGCCTCACGGGCGTTGTGCACGCCTCACTCACTCACTCACTCAATCACTCGCTCACTCGCTCACACTCACTCACTCACTCACTCACTCTTTGAGCTCCAAGAGCTCCGATCCAAGAGCTCTGCCACACGGGAGCTCCCACCACCACCACCGGGCGTTGACGCCCTCGCGCGTGTGAGTGAGTGAGTGAGTGAGTGAGTGAGTGAGAGAGTGAGTGAGTGAGTGAGTGAGTGAGTGATTGAGTGAGTGAGTGAGTCAGTGAGTGAGTGAGTGAAGCGTGCACAACGCCCGTGAGGCCTCCCCAACGCCCGTCTTAACGCATGGACGCACTAACGACGGTGAGTGAGTGAGTGAGAGAATGAGTGAGTGAGTGAGTGAGTGGGATCCGACTGGACTAATGTATCGTCCGTTTTCATCATTTTGCGCATGCGCAGTCTGGTCGTCGTATAGAAAGCAGGCCTTTGAGGGATTCGTGGAGGTTTCTACCCCACATCCACGCCATCAGATGCTCCATTACATATGCTTCACATTGATATCTCACACGACCCATTCGAACCGTGAATAGCCCATCTCTAACCCAAACACACCCACACACACCCCCAAAAATGCCTGCTTTCTATACTACGGCCAGGCTGCGCATGCGCAGAATATTGACAACGTACGAACCATTAGTGTAGTCAAGTGCTCCTGCATGAGAGCTTCAAAATAAGACCTCATACGACACCATTGGACCACCAGGGACTCACCTAGACTCCAACATGTCCACCCAGTATGGATTTATACATACATTGGGCGTATACCCCAGTATATGGGTCTATATGGGGCTATAGACAGACCTCGAACTTTTTTCAAAAATTTCACCGTTTCGTGCCGGGACACTTCCTATCATGTTTGTCTTGACGAGACTAAGAAAACAAATCCAAACAACCATACCGCAAATGTATAGAAGTAGGTTTCCCAGTGGGACAAACATTGGACCTATACCCCCATAACCCGTATATGGGTCTATATGGGGCTATATGGTACTTTTCAAAAATTTCACCGTTTCGTACCGGGACACTTCCTATCATGTTTGTCTTTACGAGACTAAGAAAACAAATCCAAACAACCATACCGCAAATGTCTAGAAGTAGGTTTCCCAGTGGGACAAACATTGGTCCTATACCCCTAGTATGGGACTATATGGGTCTCCCTGAACTTTTTCCAAAAATTTCGGCGATTCGCTCCGCGACACTTCCTATCATGTTTGTCTTGACGAGACTAAGAAAACGAGACCCCACAACCTATACCGCAAAAGTCGAGAAGTAGGTTTCTCAGGATGGTCCTATACCCCCCATACCCCATATAGGCATTTTCCCGTAATTTAGGATAAAGTCCGTGTTCCGTATTTTTTCAGGAAAAATTTATCATACACCCACCCTGGAACTAGGGGGAGATAACTCTATTGATAGGCAAGCCCCGTTAAGCTCGGCGACCTATATACCCCCCCCCCCCATACCCCATATAGGCATTTTCTCGGATTTTTCGATAAAGTCCGTGTTCCGTATTTTTTCAGGAAAAATTTTACATGCACCCACCCATGCTTGAAATATAGTTCACTTTGATACCTCACTCGACCCAATCGGCCAACCAGGGACCCCTCTCGGTCCCAAAACGTCTATTTCCATACCCTTTTCCCACAATTCCCTGTCTGCGCATGCGTAGAATGGTGACAACGCTCGAGCCACTAGTCCAGTCATATGCCCCCTCACATAGGCTTCACATGGATACCTCATACGACTCCATCGGCCCATTAGGGACTCCCCTAGATCCCAAAACGTCTATTTCCATACCCTTTTCCCACAATTCCCTGTCTGCGCATGCGCAGAATGGTGACAACGCCCGAGCCGCTAGTCCAGTCAGATATCCCTTCACGAATGCTTCACATTGATACCTCATATGACCCCATTGGACCATTAGTGGCTCCCCTAGCTCCAAAACGTCTATTTTCATACCCTTTGGCCACCGCGCATGCGCAGAATACCGATATTTCAACACCACACCCAGCCCATCAGATGCCCCTTCACGAATGCTTCACATTGATACCTCATACGACCCAATCGGCACAATAGGGACCCCTCTCGCCCCTGAAGATTGCCGGAGAATGCCGGAGAATTTGGGACTACTTTCTGTCCGCGGAGGCAGACCGCATCACCGCGGATGAATACAAAGGTCAAAGAACTATTTTTGACCTGCAAAAATTGGAACTCTCCTGTATTCGGAGGTATTTTTTGGTCACAAGACTGGTGGCGCCCTCTGGCGGCTATCTTCGGAAAAATTGTTCAAACAGAGTTATCTATCCGAAAAAGAGGTAGAAAAAGAGGTGGAATTTACGCTTATTATACTACTATCGCGGATAAAGGTCAATAACAGGTGTGTACTGTTTAATATTCGGTAAAATCTTTGGCCATGGTGTAAGTCGACATTCCCACTGACCCTGTGAATCAACCATCGCGGAATGACTTTTCCAACTGAAACACAAAAATAGCCGTGAATTATCGAGAAAAGACTTTAGATTATTAGATAATTTATGGCGGAACGGCTCTTCTAAAATGGGATACAAGAGTAGCCAGGAATTATCGCGGAATGACTCTTCCAACTGGAATACAAAAGTAGCCATGAATTGTCGCGGATTGTCTCTTCCAACTGGGACACAGGCGTAGCCATGACTTATCGCGGAATGACTCTTCCAACTGGGATACAAGAGTAGCCGTGAATATTGCGGAATGGGTCTTCCAACTGGGATACAAGAGTAGTCATGAATATTGCGGAATAGCTCTTCCAATTTGCCTCACGAAGTTGTCTAGCAGTTATTATTGTACTTGATCTTCCATATAATCACAACTAAGTCCATTTATTTATTTATTTATTTATTTATTCAACTTATTTATAGAGGGTGGTCCTTTCAACCTTAACGGCTGCTCTCCCAAGGAGCCCTCTATCACACACAGAAACATGACTAATTAACAATAATAAATTAACAATCAAAATAGAATTTACATGAATCGAGCTAAAAAGACAAAGGCAAAAAACCAGACTAAAACTAACCTTTACATGAATCGAACTAAAAAAGACAAAGGCAAAAAACAGACTAAAACTAAACTAAAAGTACACTGCTAAGATCTGGAATATTTTGAAATATTTTCTTAGCCGTATTCATCTTAAAATCGATCTATTTCATCATGGATTAAGCAACTGCCTCCGATAAAAACGTTTGAATTTGTCATAAGTTGTGGCATGGCGGACATCTAATGGTAAAACATTCCAGATCCTGGCAGCAGAATATTTAAAAGATTTATCTAAAAATGTCGTATTGGAACGAGGTAAAACTACATTATCTCTCCCTCTTGTTCCATATCTGTGAACTTCATTCACATAAGTATACCTATTTGTGAGATATTGTGGTACTAATCCATTTAAACATTTATACATCATGCAAGCTTTGTGGTAATTAATTCTGTTGGTAGGGTAACTCCAATTTAAAGTGCTTAAAACATGTTCACTCGGCGTTCTGGGTTTAACTTGCAATATGATTCTACCAGCTCTACAAATTAATTGTTTTACCCTGGTTACATTACATTTGGTACCATTGTCCCAAACGACATCAACGTAATCAATTACAGGCTGGATAGTAGTTTGAAATATTTTCTTAGCCGTTTCATCACTCACATAACGTCTGATTCTCTGTAACACTCCTAGTCGTGACGATGCTTTGTTACACATTTTCTCGACATGAGATTTCCAATTTAATAATGGGTCAAAGTATAAGCCTAGATATTTAAAACAATCGGTCTGGCGAATCACTTCATTGTTAACAGTTAGGCTGATCTCACCATCTCTAGAAACTCGGTGTTGTGAGCCAAATACCATACATGAAGTCTTTGAAACATTAAGTGTCAGTTTGTTATCAATAAGCCAGCTTGTGATATTGTTAAGATCCGAGGACAAAGCAAGTTCAATCTCTGTTGTTGTTCTAGCTGAAAAGAATAATGCCGTGTCATCAGCATATAACACTACTTTACTGTTATTTACACATGATGGCAAATCGTTTATGTAAAGGGTAAACAGAAGTGGTCCCAAGATGGAGCCTTGAGGGACACCATAATCAATTATCATTGGATCAGACAGAACCTCGTTCCGCACTAACTGTATCCTGTTTACTAAGTAGGCATTGAACCAGTTCATTTCAGTCCCCTTTACTCCCATTTGGTGGAATTTTCGTAGCAATATAGTTCTGTCAATGGTATCGAAGGCCTTTTTCAGGTCTAGAAATATGGCACCTGTTAGTAGGCCATTGTTCATGTTTTCATACAAATAATCAGTTACATCGAGTAAAGCTGTTGTAGTCGAGTGCTTAGGTCTGAAGCCTGACTGATGTAGATTAAGAATGTTATTTTGTTCAATATACTTGTACAATTGTCGATGAACAAGTTTTTCGAAGACTTTCATCACCACTGGTATCACAGATATAGGTCAATAATTTCCGGGTTCAGTTTTCGGTCCTTCCTTGAATACAGCGGTTACTTTTGCCTTTTTCCATTCAGTAGGAAGTTCGCCAGTTGCCAGGGATCTGTTGAATATATACTGTAATGGGTAGGATAGTTCAGTGGCTGCAGCTTTGATTAACCTTGAGTGAAGTCCATCAAGTCCAGGGGATTTTTTGCAGTCGAGTTCAGCAAGCAATTGACCAACTTCAGTGATATTCAGTGGTGTGAAAGTGAAGGTTGAGTTCACAATTTGCAGCATAGGTTGATTCGTTGTCGGTGATGTCTGTTTGAATTTGGCTGCCAGTTTTGATCCCACAGTGGAGAAAAACACATTTAGAGCATTTGCTATACCCTTTTTGTCCGTTACTACTTGGTCATCTATGTGGAGTTCCTTTATGTTAGAATGCTTTGCTGAAGGTATAAGCTTTCTTATTGCCGCCCAAAATTTATCGGGTTTGTTCAAGTTATCAGCAATAAGTCCATCAAAGTACATGTAGTCTTTTTTGGCTTGAAATATGGCCTTTTTGACGCAGTTCTTTTGTCTTTTATATGTTAAGTCATCCTCAGGGCTTTGGGTTTTGTTTCGTTTGTTTCGCCAGTAATCCCGTTGATAGATTTGGTCCCTGATTCTGTCAGTAATCAAAGGGACGGGATCTCCTCTCACACGCCTAGTAACGGTAGGCGCATGTTTGTCGATGATTTCCATGAATAATGCCTTAAAGAAATTCCAGCTGTCGTCCACAGAGTCAAAGATAGTTATGATATACCAAGGTATGGCCTTGATATTGTTGATAAAGGCAGATTCTGTGAAGTTTTTGAAGTTCCTTGATGTTATAAACTTAGGCGCAGGCTTTGGAACTTTCCCCATTCTCACCATGTACACCAAGTCATGGTCTGATATGCCAAGGGGAATAACTCCCGATTCTGTCACTTTGCCGGGTTTGTTTACAATTATGTGATCAATGCAGGATTTTGACTGAGGGGTTACACGAGTTGGGTTTTAATTAATTGTTCACAGTTATGGTCATTCAGTATATCAACCAGTTGTCTGGTATGTGGTAGAAATGGTTTGGGTAAGGTATCACAGTTTGTATCTCCCAGAATATAGAATTCGTGTTCTGAGAGTTTATCAAGTTCCTGAGAGAAGGATGTCAGATAACTTGCATCAGATTTAGGGGGTCTGTAAAATGTCCCGATGTAGATGGGTTTGGTTGACGGTAAGTTTATTTCCGTCAGAGAAAGTTCGATCTGCTGGTCGATATGATCGGACTTATCTGTAGCTCGAATATGATTCACCACATAACACAATACGCCTCCTCCACCCTTTACTCTGTCTTTTCTGGATACAATAGTATATCCTTCTATGGCGATTTCCTCGTCAGAGATAGAGTTATCAATTTTACTTTCCGATACAGTTAATATATCAAGTGGTTTCAGTTCCATTGCTGTGCGCAGTTCTTCATTGTGGCCGGAAACACTATTTATATTGATGTGGCCTATTTTGAGACCCTTAGTTGCTATCTTCTGAATATTAGAAGGCTTGGCTGATTGGTTTATTACAATATCGGGCAACTGTTCGAAGAAGGAATCGGAAAAGTTGAAGCATGAACATACCTTGCAAATATACAAACTGTCGAGGTGTTTTCTACGGGCATGGGCGTAGCCGGCATCCATAATGCCAAGACACAATTATTTGCGTGGCAGAGAGGCCCGTTTCTTGTAATACTAGGAATAATTGACAGTATATATACATACATTTATAATAATCGAGAGTGTATCTCAATACATGTATAATCATTGACAGTATATATACATAAATATATAATAATTGTCAGTACATATATATCCATTTATAGTAATTGACAGTATATATACATACATGTTTAATAATTGACACTATATATGCATACACAAATAATATTTGACAGTAAACTAATTAAAAGTATATATACATACATGTACAATTATTGACAGTATATATACATACATGTACAATAATTGACAGTATATGTACATACATGTTTAATAATTGACCGTATATCTACATACATTATACTAATTGACAGTATGTATACCCACAAGTATTATAATTGACAGTACATACATATTGTATAATAATTGACAATAATGGACAGTATATCTAGATACTTACATAATAATTGACATTATATACATGCATGTCTATAAATTGACAGTATATATACATACAAGTATACTAATTGACAGTATATATGCACACATGTATAATAATTGACGATTGTCTACATACAAGTATACTAATTGACTGTATATGTTTTTATGCGTGTATATTAATTGACAGTATATAAACATTCAAGTATACTAACTGACAACATAATACATTTTATAATAATTGACAGTATATATACAAACAAATATACTAATTGGCAGTATTTGTTATGTTTTGCATATATGTATATTATTGGTCACCAAGTCCACCGTAACCAATTGTGGTACACACATATGCACATAAAATGAGCCGCGATCGAATTGAATCTTTTTATATTTTTATACATTTTTTTTTATTACAGAGTAACTATACAGACATATAAACAAAACACAACAGACAGATACTGGACACTACATTACATACACCCTTGCATACACACACTATTTCATTGTCATTTTCCCCTTACCGCTGATGCCACTGAGCATACTTATTTTCATTTAACGCCAAACATGAAAGAAAGAAATGTTTGTCAAATACTGCAGAAAATATAATTGGTCATCTCTTAACGATAACTAATTACACGAAAGTTAGATTGTAGAGCCTCAGCCACGTGCTGTAAATGCCGACACGTGACTTTGTTTACAGTATGTCACAAATAGTTCTTCGTGGTCGGTGACGTCATGTAGAGCGAACTAAGATGACCTCACATGTTGATAGAGGTAGATTCTGAACGCAGATATACCTGCATTATTTATAGAATGAGAGTTATCCATGCTGCAAAATAGAGCAATCAGTCAGAACGCTTCTAATGGAGGCGCATCATGAGGCATTAATTTAGCCAATTAGTGTGCCTGTTAGATCTCCCTATAGCAGACTGTTATAGGGAAATACCGTCTGCCCAGGGGAGACTACTGCCCATGCCAGTATGAACCAATATACAATCATAGGATCGATATGTACCAGGCAATCGGATACAGGTTCACTTCAATACGTATATAGGATAGTCATGATAGTGAGGAACGTCACAGGGTCAATATAATAACTGATGTCTACGTCCATGTGTTGTGATTGATGGGCAGTATTCTACCATGGGATGTGATGGCACATTTAACCCATTCACGATGACCATGGTGTGATCCTGTGATTGGGCATGAAGAACTTCCGGTTGCAGAGGGCATAGATGATGCAGTTGGCGCTGGAATGGAGATGGGCCAGGAGGGTGACGTAAAGGTGGAGCCACATGGGCCAGACGTTATTGATGTCCACGGCGATGACGACGGTGTACGGCAGCCAGCAGGTCAAGAACACACAAAACATGACGATCAAGGTTTTTGACGCGCGAATGGTCTGGGCTATGGCTTTCTTCCTGGCGTTGGCTTGGTGAGAGTCGAACATAGAGAGAGTTTTCTTGCTGATCCAGATGTGTTGGAAAACCAGAATGTAGCAAAGGGTCATCACGATCAGGGGAGCGCCGATTAGGCCCACTGCCACAAACAGAGTGTAGGATAGACTTTTAGTACGGTCCCAGATGCATGAATGGTTCTTGGTGTCGAAACCATGGCCACCCCAACCGAGGTGGATAGGCATCTCCAGAAGGAATGCTACTGGCCAGGTCAAGATGCAAATCACGATGCAAGTATTTCTTCCGAACAGTTTGTGGTAGAAGCTATGATGGCAGATGAAGACGTATCGGCTGATGGACAGGAATGTCATATTGAAGAAAGCACAGAAACACGCTGTCAGGCACATACTGGCTACGAACTGACATAAAAAGGCAAGTCCTTCAAAAAATTGTTCGCCCTTCACCACGCCTTCAACGGAAGAAGAAAGAAAACCAAATTATGTACAGTACAGAGCGCGAGGACTGATAAAAGCAAGCTGTGTATTCAACACGTTAAATTGTTGCCTTTAACACATGGTAAATTAGTAAATAATAACCTGACGTGATATAAAACAGATTTTGTCCACTTTTCCTCGCAGAAAAGCAGGAATTTTGAAGAATAATCACGGAAACATAACATTTCTGGTACCCCACATGGTCGCTATTTTGAATTTACTCATGAGTGTCTGCTGGGGGAGGGGGGGGGGCAGTTGTGCAAATAGGCTAAAAATGTTCCCATTATGTTAAACTACAAAGTCAAGGAGTGTCAGCTCTTAATGTTTTGCCATTCCAGAGATAGGGTATGTAGAAGCCCTGAACATCGCATCAACCCTTAACGTCGCATTACGATGTTAAGGGTCAACATGTCGGCCCTTGAAATCGCAATACGATGTTAAGGGTCAACATGTCGACTCTTGAAATCGCAATGCGATGTTAAGGGTCGACATGTCGGCTCTTGAAATCGTATAAGGGTCGATAGCTCGACCCTTAATATCGCAATGGACAAACTGGACATGGTCGACAGTTGATATCGCAATGTCTGCACAAAGGTTCCAAACGTGTTGACCTTGGACCTCATGGTTGACTGTGACGTCATCTGAGAAGTCATCAGTAGTCGAGAAAGCAAAGATAGGGTTGAAATGGGTGCATGTGTGTGGGTTTAGACCTTGGATGTAAAGTGGGTATATGTGGGACATATTGGGTTCATTCGATGAAAGTTCCACTTGGAGAGTATTGGGGAAAGCCCGGACTGGATGCGCATTTGGGACTACATGCACCCATAGGAAGAAACGCTAGCCCATATGACTATAGTGGCATTATTGCTGAACGAACGTTCGGAGGGCGTTTTGAGTCGTAGGTCCAGTGATACTTGCATGCGCTCCCGGAAACTGGTAGATTGGATGCGCATGGGATTTCTGTGGGGAAATGTTTGTCATATTTGGTCCAAACGTGTTGTGTTTGTTGTCCTCATTGTGTATAATAAAACTGGGTTGCTGACGTTGACGCATTGATAAAATGAAGTACGATCCCACTGCCATCATGAAAACTGAGAGTCACTTGGAAGAGGATATTCTGTTTCCACTGACAAGGGCTCTGAAAAATGCGGTTAAAATGCGAAAACGTTTGGTCAGGAATTCGACATCGAAGTCAAGTCGACCCTTAATATCGCAAAACCCCAAATGCGCAAAATGTCGAGATGGTCGACCCTTAACATCGCAAGGGCAATTTAAGAGACGTCAAGTCGATCCTTAACATCGCATTGCGAAGTTAATCCTATCTGGCCTGGGCGATTTGGGGTGTACCGCAGCCTGGGGGGGGGGAGGGCGGAAAGTACCCCCCTATATATATCGCTAAGGCTAGAGGGCTGAAACTTATCACACTATATCTTTGGGTCAAACTCTACAAGAAAATGTAAAAAAAATCCAAGATGGCCACCATGATGACGTCACTGTGACGTCAAAAGAGCATTTTTGGACGATTTTCCGGTCAAAATCTTCGATTTTTTTATTTTTGTTTTTTCTTCGCAAAAACTGCATGATAAATCTGTAAATAATAATCTGATATGATTTTTACCCACTTTTCCGTAGAGGAAAGCAAAAATTTTGAAGAAATATGACTAAAACATCACTTTTTGTGGTACCCCATGGCCGCCATTTTGAATTTACCCATGATCCTTTGCTCGTGCGGTTATGCAAATGGGCTCAAAATGACCCCAATATGATAACCTATAACGTCACGAAGTTTCAGCTCTCCATTTTTTGGGCGTTCCGGAGATATCGCAGAAAATTTGGTAGGGGGGCATTTTGCCCCCCTCCCTCCCCAGGCCTGGTAGGGTTCATGGGGGAAGGCAGGGAGGACGGACAAATCAGGGAGTGTTTTTTTGGTGATGCTAAGACATATGGTTTCAGAAAAATGCATAAACTCGCGTTGAATCAAAATACAGAATTTTTGCAGAATTTTTGAAGAAATATGGCAAAAACAACACTTTTCTGGTACCCCCACATGGCCGCCATTTTTAATTTGCCCATGATCCTCTGCTCGGGGGGTCATGCAAATAGGCTTAAAATGACCCCAATATGATAGTCGGAAACGTCGCGGAGTTTCAGCGCTCAATTTTTTGTCGTTCCGGAGATACGAGCAAAAACCAACAGGAGGGGGCGGAAAGTGCCCCCCTCGGCCTGGTTGGGTTAAGGGTTGATGCGATGTTAAGGGCTGCTTCCAGATACCGGCTAACCTC
This sequence comes from Hanleya hanleyi, assembly GCA_036873755.1. Taxonomy (NCBI): domain Eukaryota; kingdom Metazoa; phylum Mollusca; class Polyplacophora; order Lepidopleurida; family Hanleyidae; genus Hanleya; species Hanleya hanleyi. The sequence goes on along the minus strand of JAVTVY010057364.1, from coordinate 1,866 downwards.
CATATTAGCTTCCTTTTCGAATTCGAATTCTATTGGTTGATAATTCCACCAACCTGATTGGTTGTCAAATGTGAGGTCGCTTTTCATTGGACCGTGATGATTGATTTTCCGAGCCTGTGACTGTTTATTCGGATCAGATAGGCCTAAGTTCCGCAATACGGAGAATGAGTCCAGATCTAGACACAATTTTGAACCTTTGATGTCAGCTAAGGGAAGTAACCAGTCTACAATGGTCCGACATTTTCACTGGCAAATTAATTGGAAAATTTAGAAATCGTAAGAGGTCTCATATTCTGCCATTTTCCATACAAAACTATCTCCCTTGACCCTGATATTACCTGATTATCTAAAGAGTTCTGGATGCTGTATTCAGAGACGTATGGACTAACTGATGAGAGGGATATAGGAATACTTACCAACGATACAGAATGGGTCAGCCACCGCCGACACACACAAGTCCACCAAAGCCAAATTGATAATGAATTCATTTCCGGCCTTCTTGATGCCTCGTTTGCTACAGGACACCAACAAGATTAGACTATTCCCGATGATACCAGTCGGAATGGCCAGGGATACGATAACTATGTATGGAATAGCTAATCTCGGGTGGGTAACCAACAACGGGCCTCCGACGACAGACGAGCTGACATTTCTTCCACATGAGACGGTGTCGTTGGAAGGTAAACTTTCATCAATGCTTCGAACGGGCTGAAAAATAATAAGTCAGCAGGCTGAATAATTGACCATTCACCGATATCATTGTCAATACCAAGAAAATGATGCATAGAGTAGCTGCGTTGAATATCATAAGCAGTGTATAATACGCTTTTCTTTTATCGTTTCGATGGCTTTTGGCCTGTGTGCGTTGTGGTTTGTGCGGGCTGAATCGTGTGATGCAGACAAGGCGAGACACACGGACGTCGGAGTACTGACCCAGGGACACACACTCCCATACCATATCTCCAGTGTAGATCTCCAATATTTTGACGTCTTAGAGTCTAAATAAGCCTCAGGAGATAGGATTGTGTGGTTTGCGGTGGTTGTTTGGATTGATTGGGTTGTGGGCGATGAGTGGCAATTGGCATTACTTTATCGCCGGCGCTGGCGGGGATCGAAATGAGTTCCGGATGATATTTAATCATAATCCATATTATGGATTAAGAATACTGATCAGCGATACGGATTTGATAATTTTGGAACATCATGATGTCTTGCCGCATGCGAACTTACTAGGCTTGTGCTTTTGGGTGGCATAGGGATGCGTTTTTAAAGATTAGATTAGTGGGGAATGAGAAGCGGTAAACGTGGTCTCTGATAGTTCAGAAAATGTTGCAATATGTATCGAATAGCAATTGTCGCTTTACTCATTTTCCGTTTATTTAATCCAAGGATTTAGGGTAAGAGAATACCTATTACGTATCCTAGGTTAACCCTACCTGGCATCGTTCTTACTTGCCAAGAACACCTCGACAGATAGGTAGGCCCATGACTTTATGGTCCATTTGCGTTCTCAATATTGGTTCATACTCCATGTAAGACAGACGAGACAATGCGTACAATAGCCAGATCTGAAGACAACAATGTGTCTAGGCTTGAGCCTTTACAATAGTTGCCTACATGAAGAACGTACGGGAACTCCTGGTGATCGCCCCAGTGTACTATGTTTTTTCATCAAGATGAGTAGCCAAGTTTACATGGCTTCGTTCGTTCCTGTAGTAGGAACGACCGAAGTCATGTAAACCTGGTTACAAGATGAGCCTCCACAAACGTGAGTTGATTCAACATGCAGTCAGATAATATGGGGAGAATATTTCTTCTGTTTAAAGATTTGGATATATGTCTTTTCTCAGAGCGAACACGGCAAAA
>JAVTVY010057363.1:0-29718 GCA_036873755.1 Hanleya hanleyi | reverse complement strand
CCACATACTTTTTTCTGGAACAGCCCTGAAGAGGTAATAACCACTATGGTACCATACCACTGTGTACACTATGTTATGGTACCATACCACTGTGTACACTATGTTATGGTACCATACCACTGTGTACACTATGTTATGGTACCATACCACTGTGTATACTATGTTATGGTACCATACCACTGAGTACACTATGTTATGGTACCATAACACTGTGTACACTATGTTATGGTACCATACCACTGTGTACACTATGTTATGGTACCATACCACTGTGTACACTGTTATGGTACCATACCACTGTGTACATATCTTATGTTACCATACCACTGCGTACACTATGTTATGGTACCATACCACTGCGTACGCTATGTTATGGTACCATACCACTGCGTACACTATGTTATGGAACCATACCACTGTGTACACTATGTTATGATACCATACTACTGTGTACACTATGTTATGGTACCATACCACTGTATACACTACGTTATGGTACCATACCACAGTGTACACTATGTTATGGTACCATACCACTGTGTACACTATGTTATGGAACCATACCACCGAACCATTCAAAAGTTAATGTACGGAAACAAAACTTCCACTTGGCCCCCAGCTGGCGCAACCTATACGCAGAATGGCGTGAAAACAATCTCAAGTGATATCTTGAGGCGAGGTACCACATACCAAATTTGAAAAGAATCTGTTCAGTTTTTGTCCAGAAATGAAATTTAACTTGGCCCCCAGGTGGCGCCACCTATAGGTCGGACTGGCGTGGAAGACAATCTTAAGCGAGATCTTGAGGCGAGGTAACCACTGCAAATGATTTTCAAGTAACCGATTTCGAAGGGGAAATTGACTAAATATATGTTATATGATACGGTGATCTGGAATATGTAAAAAGTTTGCTCCTAGGTCACGTGGTTTGGCCGCCATCTTGAATTGTGTCCGAAACATGCCAACCATTTCACGACAGCTTCAATAGTTTTCCCGCTATTCTCAAATGTATATCACCCAAATTTATCGGAAAAGTCCTGCTCCGTTGACCCCTTTAGGCAACATCAACCAAAGAAGAGAATGAATTTTTATTTGTTTCTGCCACTGGCAGCGGCCATGTTGGATTTACCTTGGCCCCCGACATTGCCGCTCTTGGCAATATTTAATATTTAAGTCACTTTAGGAGCCAGTTCCTCAAAACTATTTTGCCCATATCAAAGAATCAAAATCATTCACAGTTGCTCTACAAGATGTGGGCAGAATGAAATTTGTCTTTCAGTCCAAGAACTGAGGGCCTCTATTGCAGGCTGTCCTTTCTGTTAGTACACTGGTACCGGTACTATTGTACTATGTTGGTCACATACCTTCATAAGTACAGTAGAAGAAGACATTGAGAGCCTCTGCTGCAGCCTGTCCTTTCTGTTTGTATCCAAATATCAGATCAATCCAGTGATGGAGGTTAGACGAGACAATCTCTGACTCCTACAGACAAGATTGAATGGATAACATAGATATCATTTCAACATTTTTAATAAACATGAACCGTGCAATGCACTGAGAAACTCTCAGCATTGGCAGTATTAAAATATGGCCCTTGTTAAAGAAGGCACAGTTGATGATAACAAGCAATTGGTGACAGTTTAACTAAATAGTGAATCATGGGCTCATCAGACTAATTTTTATAAGGCTTCTGTATCACGATCACATGCCTATAAAATTGAAGTGTGGTACTCTTGTATATCCTTGAGATATGGTAATGGCAGACATTGATGGACATATTACATACACACATACACATGATGACAATACTCGAACATGTCCAATGCCAGTTTTGGCTGAAGTCCAATTTAAGTTCCGTTAGCCCCGAGGCAGTTCAAAACCAAAATGTGACAAAAAGGAAACAATTTGACCAAGTGAACCCCATAATATAGGTCAATCTCACTTTGTGATAGATTTTTGCTCTATGACCACGTGCATGTGTTATGCCAATTTGGTGCTTCCAAGCAGACATTTTTGAGATAATTAAATGGTGACAAATCAACATATTCTGACCTGGTGACCCCAAAAAACTGGGTCAATCTCACTAATTTTTATAGTTTTCTGTTTCGTAACCACATGCATGTGTGATGTAAATTTGGTGTACCTAGGTATATTCATTCTTGAGATATGATGGTAAATGAGAAAACAAAAACGGATGAAAATACATACATACATGATGACAATACCCTAAAGACAATTTTGGCTGTAGTCCTTGACATGTGTGTCGTGTAGGTTCAGTAACCCTAGGCCTTATCTTACTCAAAATATGGTGATAATAAGCAGTCAAACAAAAATGGACAAATTTGACCTATTTGACCCAGAAAGAAATAGGACAATGTCACTGATTTTTACTAAGCTTCTGCTTTAAGACCATATACATAGGTGGAATAAGACTGGTGCCTATTTCCCTGGACACTGAATAGCCCAGCAAGTACAGTACAGCAGACCAGATGCTGAACTGGGTGGGCAGATCACTGTCCAGGGTAATAGGAATTGTGAGCAATCTCATGTTCTGGCACATGTAGGCACTGTCACGATATGACAGAAACAAGGTTGAAAATAACGTTGAACCCAACTCACACACTCACTCACTGGTGCTCTTTGGCATAGTCAATCTTTAGATATGGTGGTAACAATCAATTCATGATAAATTGACACAGTTTGACCTGGCGACCTGCGAAAATATGGGTCAATCTCGCCGAGATAGGCTTCTGCTCTGTGACCATATGCAGGAGTGATGTAAGTTTAGTATTGGTATTTATTTCAGCAATTGCCGAATGACGTGGCTAATTATGAGGGTTATAAACATATTTTCTTGGACGTTTCATCACCTTCCAGATCAATGATTGAAGTATAAACCATTTACAATTATAGACTGGTTATCTCCCCTGTATACAGTGATTACCTCACTGGTTACCTTCCCTGTATAGACTGGTTACCTCCCCTGTATACACTGGTTACCTCCCCTGTATAGACTGGTTACCTCCCCTGTATACACTGGTTACCACCCCTGTATAGACTGGTTACCTCCCCTGTATGCAATAGTTACCTCCCCTGTATAGACTGGTTACCTCCCCTGTATACACTGGTTACCTCCCCCGTATAGACTGGTTACCTCCCCTGTATGTCCATACAGTAGACAGGTTACGACCGGCAGTCATCAGTTCAAAATTATGTCTGCAGCTAGACTCATTCTCCACATTGTGGAATGTTTTGAATCTGAATAAACACCCCCACACCAGGACAACGAACGATCCTGGCCCAATGAAAGGTGACATAAACGGTGATAACCAATCAGGCTGCTAGAATTATCAGCCAACGCAATTTGAATTCGAAAATAGTCCATATGGGCAGCGAAATGACTGCTGGCCGTGACCTTTCTGCTGCATGAACAAACAGGGGAGGTAAGCGAGTGAGTGAGTGAGTAGTAGGGTTTAACGTCGTTTTCAACCTTGTTTCAGTCATATCACAACGGTGCCTACATCTGCCAGAACACGAGAGAGCTCACTGTTCCTATTACCCGGGACACTGATCAGCCCAGCCAGCGCAGCACCCGGTCACCCATCCAAGTATTGACCGGGCTTAACGTTGCTTGACTTCGGTGGTCTGACGAAAACCAAGCGGTCTATTGCAATTACAGATCCAGCAACATGTACTGTATGAAAATACAGGGGAGGTAAGCAGTCTATTCCATTTACAGACCCAAGCTGTATGATGCTTACCAGAGCTTTCCTGTGTTTGAATATGAAGTCTTCAGGTGAACTGGCCCACTTGGGTAAAGACACATCACTAACTGTATTCTTACTGATCTGTAGTGTGCCCAGGTCAAACTCTACAACAGAACAGTCAACATGTCACATAACATCACTAACTGTACCTTTCTTGATCTGTAGTCTGCCCAGTTCAAACTCTACAACAGAACAGTCAACATATGACATAACATCACTAACTGTACCTTTCTTGATCTGTAGTCTGCCCAGTTCAAACTCTACAACAGAACAGTCAACATGTCACATAACATCACTAACTGTACCTTTACTGATCTCTAGTGTGCCCAGGTCAAACTCTACAACAGAACAGTCAACATGTCACATAACATCACTAACTCTACCTTTACTGATCTGTTGTCTGCCAGGTCAAACTCTACAACAGAACAGTCAACATGTCACATAACATCACTAGCTCTACCTTTACTGATCTGTAGTCTGCCCAGTTCAAACTCTACAACAGAACAGTCAACATGTCACATAAGATCACTAAATGTATCTTTGATGATCTGTAGTGTGCCCAGGTCAAACTCTACAACAGAACAGTCAACATGTCACATAACATCACTAACTGTACCTTCACTGATCTGTAGTGTGCCCAGGTCAAACTCTACAACAGAACATGGTCAACATGTCACATAACATCACTAACTGTGCCTTCACTGATCTGTAGTGTGCCCAGGTCAAACTCTACAACAGAACAGTCAACATGTCACATAACATCACTAACTGTACCTTCACTGATCTGTAGTGTGCCCAGGTCAAACTCTACAACAGAACAGTCAACATGTCACATAACATCACTAACTGTACCTTCACTGATCTGTAGTGTGCCCAGGTCAAACTCTACAACAGAACAGTCAACATGTCGAATAACATCACTAACTGTACCTTCACTGATCTGTAGTGTGCCCAGGTCAAACTCTACAACAGAACAGTCAACATGTCACATAACATCACTAACTGTGCCTTCACTGATCTGTAGTGTGCCCAGGTCAAACTCTACAACAGAACATGGTCAACATGTCACATAACATCACTAACTGTGCCTTCACTGATCTGTAGTGTGCCCAGGTCAAACTCTACAACAGAACAGTCAACATGTCACATAACATCACTAACTGTACCTTCACTGATCTGTAGTGTGCCCAGGTCAAACTCTACAACAGAACAGTCAACATGTCACATAACATCACTAACTCTACCTTTACTGATCTGTTGTCTGCCCAGGTCAAACTCTACAACAGAACAGTCAACATGTCACATAACATCACTAAATCTACCTTTACTGATCTGTAGTCTGCCCAGTTCAAACTCTACAACAGAACAGTCAACATGTCACATAACATCACTAACTGTACCTTCACTGATCTGTAGTGTGCCCAGGTCAAACTCTACAACAGAACAGTCAACATGTCACATAACATCACTAACTGTACCTTCACTGATCTGTAGTGTGCCCAGGTCAAACTCTACAACAGAACAGTCAATATGTCGAATAACATCACTAACTGTACCTTCACTGATCTGTAGTGTGCCCAGGTCAAACTCTACAACAGAACAGTCAACATGTCACATAACATCACTAACTGTGCCTTCACTGATCTGTAGTGTGCCCAGGTCAAACTCTACAACAGAACATGGTCAACATGTCACATAACATCACTAACTGTGCCTTCACTGATCTGTAGTGTGCCCAGGTCAAACTCTACAACAGAACAGTCAACATGTCACATAACATCACTAACTGTACCTTCACTGATCTGTAGTGTGCCCAGGTCAAACTCTACAACAGAACAGTCAACATGTCACATAACATCACTAACTCTACCTTTACTGATCTGTTGTCTGCCCAGGTCAAACTCTACAACAGAACAGTCAACATGTCACATAACATCACTAACTGTACCTTCACTGATCTGTAGTGTGCCCAGGTCAAACTCTACAACAGAACATGGTCAACATGTCACATAACATCACTAACTGTGCCTTCACTGATCTGTAGTCTAGCTGCCAAGGTCAAACTCTACAACAGAACATAGTCAGCATGTCAAATAACATACTGTACCTTTACTGATCTCTAGTCTGCCCAGGTCAAACTCTACAACAGAACATGGTCAACATGTCACATAACATCACTAACTGTACCTTTCTTGATCTGTAGTCTGCCCAGGTCAAACTCTACAACAGAACACAGTCAGCATGGCGCAATGATACAATATGAGTCATGACCTATGACCCTGTCTAAATTACTGTGCATTTATACTTGATTACATCAGATGAAGAACAGATTTTTATTTTACCTGCAGTACTTATATCAAACATTATATATTAAATGCTATAAAAATACATCTAACTCAGGGTTAAAAAATAGTATTGGCCATGTACACACAATTGAGGAACCAATCAAATAACAAACATTTATAGGTAATGTTTCTGTTTGTAACTAAGTCAAACCTGCTCTTAATTAATGCCATTATCTCTTAATAATTGCACAATCAAACGTAGAAAACGGAAGTTTAAAAGAAAAAGTTAGCTCCCCTAGGAGAAGAGTTACCCGCCCCTAGGAGAGCTCTTCATTCAGTTCCAGCCTGGCCACCATATATGCGACTGCAGCCTGATTCCTATCCTCTTTCTCAAACCGAGACCAGTAATGAAACAAGGCCGCGGTACGAGGGGACGGAAGGGTGGGCACATTAAATTAAGAGCAGGGTTGACTTAGTTACAAACAGAAACATTACCTATAAATGTTTGTTGTTTGTTGCCTAAGTCTTAAACCTGCTCTTAATTAATGCCCTAGTACCAACATACGGAGGTGGGAACCTCGGTCTTGTGGTAGATCAAAGTAGGCTAAGTGACCGCTGGAATGACACAGAAACATGGGCATAGTATGAACAATCCATAATCAACAAATGCAACCTTGGTCATCAACATAAAAAAGGTTAAACATGTGAATAAGATACTGGTGTACTTATCTTTGATTGTTCACAGCCATGTAGCTGTGTTTGTGGTGTGGAAATTATTAGTTTCCCCCCGAGAGAGTTACCGCAACGTAGTGTATTGGTACTACTCGGGAAGCCGTCTTATACCAAGAGAGAACCTCAACCACTGGGATATACAGTCTACTTGGTAAGGCTTATTTATCTTGGCTGTTCCTAAGACCGGTCGAGGCAGGTTCTGTTCCGGGCCTAGTGATCGCCAAGTCACACCACTCTCAGTCCACAATCGTCTTCCATCCAACCATCATTCTAGGGGGTTGAGTGCAAAAGACGGCGCTGAGATCTTTGAGAAGGACGTCAGATTCAACCTGAAGGACACAATCAAAACCGCAGTTAAGGTAAAGATCACACTCACCATGGATACATACATCTTAGGGTGATGATACAGTGTCTGACATCTCTTTAGAGGATCCAAGGTCGTCCATCTGACTTATTTCTTCCTTCCATATGAGATCAATCAATTGTGGACCAATAGTATGAATGAGATGAGATGATACAGCAATTTGCAGATTTGCTGTGATGATTCAAACTGCCGCCCCCCCCCCCTTTTTTTTGGAATTTAGTTGACCATGTGCTGGGCCGCTATTAACGGCCCAAATGTGGATATCCCTTCTGCCTGGACTGACATATCTCTCAGATAGAAGTTGGTGAACGTGGAGTTCGTCGTCCAGGCACAAGATTGGACAATGTCATGGAGGGACAAATTCTTCCATAATGGCCATGACGAAGCAATGGCGCGAATCTCATGAGAAGAGGCATTCGACAACAGAGGGGGAGCGTCTATGGCCAATTGATAAGACCATTTAATGGTTTTCTTCAACCACGCGGCGATGGTATTTTTGGTAATATCACGCAAAGCCAACGGCCGAAGAGACAGAAATAACAGGCGCCGAGAGCCGCGAGCGGAGTCGGTACGAGTAAGATAGTGGCGAATAGCCCGGACCGGGCATAACAGGAGGTCGTCTTCGAGCCCATGCACAAAGTCTGACAACGCCGGAATGGAGTACGATCGTTGAGCGCACGGACCTGAACGCACAGACTCATTTTTGGCAATAAATTCCGGAATGGGCCGAAAAGAAATGCGAGACCAATCCGCCGTCCAGGTCATAGAAGATCTTTCAAGAGCATGAAGTTCAGATACTCTAGGCGCTAAAGCAAACGCTGCCAAAAAGGCGGTCTTATAAGACACAGCTTTAATCGAGGCGGATTCCAAAGGTTCAAAGGGTGGATGAATCAGAGCACACAGAACCACACCAATATCCCATTTCGGTAACAGTTGGCGCGAACGGCGAGACTGTAACGCGAAGGCGCGAATGAGCGCAGAGATATTATCGTTTAGACTAATGTCTACACCCGAAGTAAGGCGTAACACCCTAGCCAGAGCAGATCGATACCCTTCAATGGTGCTGATTTGAAACTTCTTATCACGATGAAGATGAAGGAGAAAATCAGCTACTAGGGAAACAGAGGCAGAGTCGGGATCGGCATCATGTCCTCGGCACCAGCAGACGAAATAGGCCCATTTCGCCTGATAGAGCTGCGATGTGGAAGATCGATTGGCTGAAACCATCGTTCGTGCAACCTCTGCTGAAAATCCCTGGACTGCGAGTGCATTCTGGATAGTCTGCAAACGTGTAGGTTGAGCCACCGAGGGTTGTGATGAAATATCCCGTACGGTTGACGTAACAGGTCGGGCCACACTGGCAAACGACGTGGCGGGGCGGTGAGAAGCGGGAGCAATACCGGAAACCACTGTCGCCGAGGCCACCACGGGACTACGAGTAGAATGATGCAGTCGTGACGGGTAATCTTCTGAAGTACTTCCAGAATTAGGGCGATCGGCGGGAATGCATAAGCCAGGAAGTTGTCCCAATTGATTGACAGGGCGTCGATGTCGAAGGCTTGAGGATCCCGAATCGGACTGACAAACAGGGTCAATTGGGCGTTGTTTCTCGTAGCAAACAGATCGATCAGCGGCGACTCCCAGATGTCGGAGATCTGCTGGAACACCTCCGGATGAAGTTGCCAAGAACGGTGTCCGGACGCGATAAGCTGTCCGCTAAGACATTGAGCCGGCCCGGAACATGGCGGGCGTGAAGATGAATGTGATGACAACGAGTCCACTCGTAGAGATCCCACACAAGGCGAAACATTGGAAGCGAGCGTGTTGTTCCCAACTTGTTGATGTGAGCAATCACTGTGGAATTGTCCGTCGCAATGAGAAGAGACGAGTACATGAGACGATGACTCCAATGTTGCACCGCCAGAATGACTGCCTTCATTTCCAGAAGGTTGATGTGAAGACTGGCATCCAACGTTGACCATCTGCTGGATACTACTAATTCGTCCAGATGGGCACCCCAACCGGTCTCGGACGCATCGGTGTACAGATGATGACTCGGAGCCGGAAAACGGAATGGAACGCCCTGCATGACATTGAGCCGGGATTGCCACCAGATCAGATATGGATGAAGAGACGTCAATACCGGCACCGCTGGATTGATGGAAGGTGTCTGTAGGTAAGGATACAGATGATACTGTAGTGGACGCACCTGTAATCGGCCGTAATGAGTTAGGTCCTGAGTGGAAGTGAGCAAACCTACCAAACTTTGCCACTGTTGACGTGTCCGTGACGTTGATGACAAAAACTTTCGGATTAACAGCTGAATTTTGTCCCAACGATCTTCCGGAGGATATACCAGTTGATGATGAGTATCGAACACTGCGCCGATGTAACGGCGAACTTGAGCCGGGACCAACTCTGACTTGAGAGGATGAGGGATGAATCCTAGATGACGTAAGACCAGAAGTGTAAACTGGACTTGCATGTTGAGACGGGACTCGTCCGCTGCCCATAGGAGGATGTCGTCTATATAAACCTCTATCTGAATACCCCGCAGGTGTAGAAAAGCCATGACCGGTGAGGTAATGCGGGTAAACAGCCAAGGTGCTATGTTGACCCCGAATGGAAGAACCTGCCATTCGAAACGGCGTTCGTTGACAACGAAGCGGAGGTAACGACGATGACGAGGATGAATTGGAACATGAAGATACGCGTCCTGTAGATCGACTGAGGCCAGCCAATCCCGAAGATGTACACGGGCCCGAATCGATGAAACAGTCGGCATCTTGAAATGAGGGGGGGGGCGAGATGAAACTTGTTTAACACTTTTAGATCGATCACCATCCGCATCTGGGGCGAGTCTTTCTTGGGAACCAGAAACACGTGGCTGTAAAACCCAAAACTGTCCTCTGTCGGCGGTAATTCTCTGACCGCTCCCTTCTCGATGAGCGTGTTGACTGACGACAGAAGAGTCTGCACGAGACTCGCAGAGACTGGTAGGCGGGATGGGCGTGGCCAAACGATAAGTTTGGGAAGGGAACGAAAAGTGAACAGGAAGCCGCGCTCCAAAACCCTCAAAATCCAGGTGTCGTCGGTGATGAGGCGCCAATTGTCTATGAAGTATTGAAGGCGGCCGCCCACAACATGATGATTGAACGACTGGAAAAGAGGAGGCTGCAAAATTTCGGCTTGATCTGATCCGGGAACTCGATAGTCATTTACTGGAACGACCACCCCTCTTGGTTGATTTACCACGAAAGGAACGGCGCCCTCGGCGTGGAGGTTTGTCAATACCCCGAAACCTCCCCCGAGCGCCGCCATCTTGTTGGGTGGAAGAGGAGTTACGACCCCGCTTCGAGCGACGATCCGACGAACCACCTCGAGCAACAGCCCCAATCAAACGCGCATTACGTTCCTCGCGGATGATGGGTACAACAGACTCAATAGAATTGTTGAAAATGGCGCTGGAAGCTAATGGTTGATGAAGCAGAAAATCCTTAACCATAAAGGAAACGTCCGGCTTGACGGCCTTAAGTAAGGCATTGCGTTGCGCTTGGAGAAGCGAAACGTAAGAATAAGAAGTGGCCTGAATAACTTGATGATTAGCCTGTACTAGGGTTTCAATGAAACCTCGCAAATAAGCAACACGACCCGCAGACAAAGAAGTCGATCCATCGTCCCGGCGTAACTCCGGGTCCAAGGCAATCCGCGAAGTCGCCAACAAAAACCAATCAGTGATAGAGGAAGCACGTTGGATTGCCAATAACATCTCTTGAATATTCTCCACAATTTTGGTATTGACTTCAAGTGGAGTCGACTTAGCTGATTTAGAAACCTGAGATAAATCTCGATCACGCTTGGGCGGTTTGTCAGGTAACACGTTATCATGAAGACGATAGGAGATCCCTAGACTAGGCTTCTTAAATTTATTGTCATCTTGTAATTGACGATCAAATTTGTCTAAATAATCTGCCCATGCTGGTGACGAAGCACATGTACGAGGAACATCCGGCTTGGGAGTCGCTAATGCAGAGTCCGCAGCTGTCCGGCACTTACCACCAGAAGAACCCTTCGAAGGAACGGGCATATCCGGAACCAACGCTAAAAGCGCCTGCATATTCAGGAAAGAATCCATCTTCGACGTATCTTTGACACTAACCTGAGAGGAAGACGAATCATCCGACTCACTCGACGAAACCGGAGACTGAGAACAAGACGATAAATCATGATCCACCAAATGATCAAGGACAGGGGCTCGTTGAAAATGAACATGGTAATCTTGATCAGAGGGAGCCGAAACCCCAGGCAAATGGTGAGCAGAATCAGGAGAATGAACTGTCGACGTACGAGAACGGCGTACCGGGGAACGGGAACGCCGTAAAATAGTACCAAAATGCACCGGTGGACGAGCACTACGGATCGGAGAACGAGATCGTCGACCCGAGGTAACAGGATCACGAACAGGTGAAAACAAACGATGAGGTGGTGAACCCGAGCGTTGTATACGAGAACGTGAATGGTAATGTGAACCTGAGTGTCGTGTAGCAGTATGTGAACGACGATGTGAAGAATCAACAAATGTGGGGCTTGATGTTCGTAAGCCCGCAACCTGAACACTTAATGGTAGGACCGAACAGGCTTCCATAGATTTTTCAGCATTAGGAAAACTATGTCTAGTCTTAACCCGTAAAGGAGAAATTGACACTCTACGTCGTTTCTTTGATTTCTTCCTACTAACATGTACATGTGGAGAACCAATAGGTAAAGGAGAAATAACCTTGGGTGAAGATTCCTTTTGTTCGACGGGAACAATAGACTGGCCAGGCTTGACCGACCTGGCCTTTGTTAAGCGTAACAAAGGAACTGGATTTGGATCGACCCTAGACAATGAAACACCGGACCGGGTCAAGCTGTCTAGCAACCTGGAATTATCATCGTGTAGGACGGTCCCGCTCGGAGGTATACAAACTGACACGGGTGACTGAGGATCTTGACCAGCCCGGTCAAGATCCTCATTACACTTCATATCATTAACTAAAGAAATCTCTAAGACCCGTCTGTCGATCTCCGACAAAGACGAGTCATCACAAGCATGTAACAGAAAAGCTCGGCGGGCCTGGGCATAATTCTTCCAGGCCGCCGGATTCCATAATACACATTCCGCGCACGTAGACGCCCGGTAACATAAATCTTTGCAAGAAAAGCAAGCTGTATGAGCGTCTAAAGGGGATAAATCTTTCCCGCACGTACGACAAGGAATACCAGTCGGAACTTCAGACATAATACAGTAAGTAAGTTCCGAATGAATAACAAAAAACAAGACTTGATAAAGGATATTACACCAGCGAGACAACAACAACCAATGTTGTAAGATTGCCTCTGAATACTTCCCTAGATGTGCACTGGTCGAGCAAACAAGAGAAAGAGGATAGGAATCAGGCTGCAGTCGCATATATGGTGGCCAGGCTGGAACTGAATGAAGAGCTCTCCTAGGGGCGGGTAACTCTCTCCTAGGGGAGCTAACTTTTTCTTTTAAACTTCCGTTTTCTACGTTTGATTGTGCAATTATTAAGAGATAATGGCATTAATTAAGAGCAGGTTTAAGACTTAGGCAACAAACGTTATGCGATATATCTGTCCATACCATTCATATTGGTGAGGAATTCTGGGAGATAAAAGAATTCTGGGATAAGTTCTTTGACGTCATTAGGGTTTTCCATGAGAGAATACCAGGAACTTTGGATGGAGTGGAACTGACGGTCAGCTACGTCAAACCTGAAGAAATACATAACAGAACATGAATCAGTAACAACAATATCTGGAAGTAGACAATAAAACCTTCTTAACAATTTCAACAATTATTTCAGCAGGTTAGGGAGATCATGCTCTCTAAAATGGAGGTAAAAATGGTCATATTTGCTCGATAACTTTCTTAACCAATGCTCCAAACTTCAGGCGCATTAATCTATCTATTGTTCCATGGCCTAAAATTAATTTGCCAATGTTGTTTCAATAGTGTGACAAGTATTTGGCCTATTATTATGCAATTTCATAGATTTTTTTATTACCAATTGATGGTGATAAATATGCATGTCTGTGTGCACCTGAAGAGGATTTTGCTGAATTCATTATGTAAACTGATTTATTGAGCAAACATAACCTTTTATTACTGCCATTTTATAGAGTGGGATCGACCTAACATGTCGAGATCAAAATGAAAATAATAGAGATGTTATCAGCAATGCTGAGCACATACTCAGGAATGCTGAGTGGAAAAATCTCCCCTGCCTCAGCCCCCATCCCCCAACTCCCCGACATCACAGTTGGAACTTTTTTTCCTGTTATTTTTTCAAAGGGTTGTTATTTTGTGTTGGGAGTTGTCTCCCCCTGATCTGCGTACTTCATAAAGGTCACAATAAAGTTAAATTGAATACAGATTCAGTTATTTTCAGTTCACAGCGAAAAATCATTGAGTGGAATATTTCGTTCCAGCCCATTCCAGTAAAAGAAGGATGGGGTGGAGTTTGGGTGGAGTGGGGGGTTGGGGGGAGGGTGAGCTTACCGGCCATTCTGTAGTTGTATATGAAGAGTAGTAAATGGCTCCATTCTGATCATGTAATGCATGACCCCCGCAGCATTAGAGTAGTGTGTGCCATAGTGAAACTTCTCCATCATGCCGGTCGGGTCTTCAAACGTGTCGTATCTGAAAAAAATATACCAAACTTAAATACTCCTTCAAAAAACATGATGTATAAGAAAATTAACAGCTAATAAACTGTGTTGCAATGGCACAATTGCAAAGGCAGGCCTGCAAGTGGTTCACAGTGAAGATATAAGAGAAAATATAGAAGAAAATTTACCAAACACAGGAAGGAGGCAATCAGAGATTGCTCAATTGTATGCCCCCCCTTCCGACACTGCCCCGCCATTGTTCTGTTCTGTATTGGTCGGTGGAGGCCTTCATGATTATGAAAATTCTATTTCAGTCAAATTTTTGCCATGCCTCGCATAATACATATTCAAAGTATTGACCAACAAGTGATAATACAATGTTTTGATGCAAGATGGTCGCCGGGGCTTTCGTCCAATCCGAAAATGAGAGCTACATTCCTTGGGAGTATATTGTGGTGAAATTATGAAGCGATCAGTGAACTTTGAATTTTGCACCCAATTAACTCTTTTTGGGGCAATTTCATACTTCAGGACCTATGTGGTCTGCTTTGGAATGTAGAATGACATATATATAGCCATTTCCAACTCGTTTATGGACTGAGATCCAGCCTGGACAAATAAATATATCCCATTCACTTAGGTTTGATAAACAAAGGATCATAACTCTTCAAAATATAACCAAAAGCAGAGAAACTTCATCCTGCACAACTATGGGGCATTGATCACATATCATGCAAATTTCATACTTGTCCATGCAATATTAACCGAGATCCAGCCTGGACAAGTCCCAATTCACAAAGATTTCAAGAAAAAAGGGCCATAACTCTTGAAAATATAAGCGAAACGCGGAGAAACTTCACGCTGCACAACTACAGGGCACTGACTACATATCCTGCAAATTTCATAATTGTCCATACAATATTAACCGAGATTCAGCCTGGACAAGTCCCACTTCACAAAGATTTCAGGAACAAAGGGCCATAACTCTTGAAAATATAAGCGAAACAGGGAGAAACTTTACGCTGCACAACTGTGGGGCACTGACCACATATCATGCAAATTTCATACTTGTCCATACAATATTAACCAAGATCCAGCCCGGACAAGTCCCATTCACAGAGATTTCAGAAAAAGGGCCATAACTCTTGAAAATTATACCGAAACTCGGAAAAAACTCTATGCTGCACAACTACGAGGTACTGGCCACATTCCATGCAAGTTTCAATCCTGTCCATCAAATATTAACCGAGATATCGCGCGGACAAGAAACTCGGACGGACAGACGGTACGACAGACGGATGGACGGACGGATGGACAAAGCGATCGCTATATGCCCCCCCTCTAATTAGAGGGGGGCATAAATATAGGAATTTGCTTTATAAAATATAGGAAAATATAGGAAGAAAAGGAGTGTAAGACAGGTCACCACTACATTGTATTTTTCAAACTTGGTAGTTTTATGATGTTTAATGAAATTATTTTGACTGAATGCAGAAATAGTGGTGGTGATTGAGGAGACCCATTCTGCTGCTTGGTTCAACAAAGAGAGACTGAAATGTTTTCATATTATTTTTTCCTGAAATGAATTTCCTCATGCCAATTTGACTCATTTCAGAGCATAAAGTTTTAATGAGAGAAAGTCAAAATATAGGAAATATAGGAAGTCTTGAGGAAAACAACAAAGAAATGACTTAACAAGAGCCCAAGGGGCTTCAATATACGCCCGTATATCTGGAATTACATTGGTCCAAATTTCAAGGTTGTTTACTAAAGGTCTACAATTTCGTGCCTCCAACAATGTAACATATATCACATGTTAGACTGAATGATAACCTAAAATGAGCTTAACTCTTGGTAACAAGTTGACCTTGAATCAAGAGTCAAGAGCTCACATATCCAATACTGAAATCGACAATAGTCAAACACAACAAAATAGTGGTTTTCCTGCAAATGGATTCCTTTCAGGCGAGAGAATTTTTCATGAACAGGGCTGCACAAATTGCGCGAACAATAGGTTTGGTTACGCAATTTTCATTATGCGTAACCCATTTTCAGTTCACTTGAATTACGGATATTAACCTGTATACAATAGTGATGGGTTATGCAAATCAGAGAAGGGTTACCCAAATTTTTTTAGCGTAACCCATATTTGGGTTAAGCAGAATTTTCAATTTGTGCAGTCCTGATGAAGGAAGAAGAAAGTGATGAAGTAAATATTTGTTCTTGAGTTAATAAACAGGTATGAAGTTCATAAAGGACTCCTCTCCCCATTAAAATTAGTAAATGTATGGTTTTAATTTCACAACAGTTTAACTAAATGTACCTGTTTCAAACATGGGAGACAACTCCACAGGACAAATGCCATGTACATGTATGGGAGAGAACTCTGAATATTCCAACCTACATATAACACAGTCAGCTAAACTTGATTCAGTTTTGGGGGACTGTGACCTTGACCTTTGACAAATTGATCTCAAAATGTATGGCTCCTCTTTGCCATGCGAGTAAGGCATACTCAAAGTTTGGTACCAATCCATACCTTGAAACTAGAGATATCGCATGGACAACAAATGTTAATGGATGAATGGACAGAACGCAACATCGCATTACACGACTTCATCTTCGACAGGCATATGAAAATGTGACTTTTAATGATTTCTTGATTTTGGGGTCACAGTGACCTTGACCTAAATTATGGTACACGACACATCGTCTTCCCTCAATGTATCAATGAACACAACAAAATCATGATTTTTATGAATTTCATGATTTTGAGGGTCACAGTGACATACACTATTGACCTTGACCTAAATTTTGGTACTTGTATCAATGGACACACATAATCATGATTTTTAACAATTTCATGATTTTGGGGTCACAGTGACTTTGACCTTGACTTACATTTTGGTATGTGACACATCGTGTCCCCGTAATGTATCTGACACAAAAAATGTTATTTTTAATAATTTCCTGATTTTGGGGTCACAGTGACCTTTGACCTTGACCTAAGTTTTGGTGTGCGACACTTCATTTTCCCCTATTGAATCCACTCACAAACAATTAGTAATTTTTAATGATTTCCTGATTTTTAGGTCACACTGACCTTTGACCTTGATTCTGGGGTCACAGTGACCTTGTCTATTGACCTGGACCTAAATTTTGGTACATGACAAAACGGCTCCCTGTAATTTCTCAATGGACTCAAAAAATCATAATTTTTAACAATTTCACGATTTTGGGGTGACAGTGGCCTTGACTTTGACCTTGACCTACATTTTGGTAGGTGACACATCGTGTCCCACTAATGTATCTACTGACACAAAAATAAAAGTATTTTTGATAATTTCCTGATTTTGGGGTCACAGTGACCTTTGACCTTCGACCTCTGACCTACATTTGGTATGCAACACATCATTCCCCCCATAGGCCATCCACTCACCAAAAATTAGAACTGTAGATAGAAAACTGTCAATGATCAATGATTTCCTGATTTTAGGCAAGTGACCTTTGACCTCTGACCTCAATTTTGGGACGCGACACATCGTCTCCACCTAGTGTATCCACTCACAAAAAATTGCAACTGTGGATAGAAAAACGTTCACAGATATAGACCGGACACGAACACTTCAATGCTTTCCTGTTTTTGAGGCCAGTGACCTTTGACCTCTGACCTCGACCTTGATTTTGGTACGCGACACATCGTCTCCATGTAGGGTATCCACTCACCAAAAATTAGAACTGTAGATAGAAAACTGTCCCAGATATAGACCGGACACGAAGGACGGACACACTGACAGACGGGCGGAAACCACCATCACATAATACGTCCGCCTTTTGGCGGGCGTATAAAAAGATAGGAGGCACTTGCAGGCCTGCAAATGAGCAAAAAAGGTGGACTTCGAACGTTTTGCGTGACTTTTCTAAGAACAGGGATATTCAGTTTAAATCAAGAGAAAGTCTTTTGTTTTTAAGGAGAGTGATCACTCTACCGCCCTCTCCATCACTCGCTTCAAAAAACATGATGCATAAGAAAATTAACAGCTAATAAACTGTGTTGCAATGGCACAATTGCAAAGGCAGGCCTGCAAGTGGCTCACAGTGAAAATATAGGAGAAAATATAGAAGGAAATTTACCAAACACAGGAAGGAAGCAATCAGAGATTGCTCAATTGTATGCCCCCGCTTCCGCTTTAATCCGACACTGCCCCGCCATTGTTCTGTTCTGTATTGATCGGTGGAGGCCTTCATGATTATGAAAATTCTATTTCAGTCAATTTTTTTGCCATGCCTCGCATAATACATATTCAAAGTGTCGACCAACAAGTGATAATACAATGTTTTGATGCAAGATGGTTGCCGGGGCTTTCGTCCAATCCGAAAATGAGACCTACATTCCTTGGGAGTATATTGTGGTGAAATTATGAAGCGATCAGTAAACTTTGAATTTTGCACCCAATTAACTCTTTTTGGGGCAATTTCATACTTCAGGGCCTATGTGGTCTGCTTTGGAATGTAGAATGACATATATATAGCCATTTCGAACTCGTTTATGGACTGAGATCCAGCCTGGACAAATAAATATATCCCATTCACTTAGGGTTTGATAAACAAAGGATCATAACTCTTCAAAATATAACCAAAAGCAGAGAAACTTCATCCTGCACAACTATGGGGCATTGATCACATATCATGCAAATTTCATACTTGTCCATGCAATATTAACCGAGATCCAGCCTGGACAAGTCCCAATTCACAAAGATTTCAAGAAAAAAGGGCCATAACTCTTGAAAATATAAGCGAAACGCGGAGTAACTTCACGCTGCACAACTACAGGGCACTGACTACATATCCTGCAAATTTCTTAATTGTCCATACAACATTAACCGAGATTCAGCCTGGACAAGTCTCAATTCACAAAGGTTTGAAGAAAAAAAGGGCCACAACTCTTGAAAATATATGCGAAAGGCGGAGAAACTTCACACTGCACAACTACAGGGCACTGATCACATATCCTGAAAATTTCATAATTGTCCATACAATATTAACCGAGATCCAGCCCGGACAAGTCCCACTTCACAAAGATTTGAAGAAAAAAAGGGCCATAACTCTTGAAAATATACGCAAAATGCGGAGAAACTTCATGCTGCACAACTGCAGGGCACTGACCACATATGCTGCAAATTTCATAATTGTCCCTACAATATTAACCGAGATCCAGCCCGGACAAGTCCCAATTCACGGAGATTTCAGGAACAAAGGGCCATAACTCTTGAAAATATAAGCGAAATGGGGAGAAAAGGGCCATAACTCTTGAAAATTATACCGGAACTCGGAAAAAACTCTACGCTGCACAACTACGAGGTACTGGCCACATTCCATGCAAATTTCAATCCTGTCCATCAAATATTAACCGAGATATCGCGCGGACAAGAAACTCGGGCGGACAGACGGACGGACAGACGGACAAAGCGATCGCTATATGCCCCCCCTCTAATTAGAGGGGGGCATGAATATAGGAATTTGCTTTATAAAATATAGGAAAATATAGGAAGAAAAGGAGTGTAAGACAGGTATTTTTTCCTGAAATGTATTTCCTCATGCCAATTTGACTCATTTCAGAGCATAAAGTTTTAATGAGAGAAAGTCAAAATATAGGAAATATAGGAAGTTTTGAGGAAAACAACATAGAAATGACTCAAAAAGATAGGAGGCACTTGCAGGCCTGCAAATGAGCAAAAAAGGTGGACTTCGAACATTTTGCGGGACTTTTCTAAGAACAGGGATATTCAGTTTAAATCAAGAGAAAGTCTTTCGTTTTGAAGGAGAGTGATCACTCTACCGCCCTCTCCATCACTCGCTTAACTTTCCCTCCAGGGGAGTTATTGATCACTCTCCTAGAAAATGAAAATGTGTTGGAGAGTAATACATGTACCGACAAGAGTGAATCACTCTCTCAATACAGTAATACAGTGATCACTCTCTCAATACAGTAATACAGTGATCACTCTCGCTTTATAAAATCTAGGAGAGTGATCAACAGCTCTTGCTAATTTTACAAACACAAGAGACTGAAAAGATTGCATGGCATGGAGGATCATGTAGCAAATATGAGCTTGTTTCTATCATTCTCCAATTGTTAGAACAAATAAGATACGGTTCATCAGTCTCACACCCTCTGACAATATCTATGGGATACGACATGCAGGCACATTCAGTTTTCAGCCATTATGATGAACACAGGAAACATTGATAGGATTGATGGTACAAGAGTGATGAGAAAGCATATATAATGGGTCCTATATAAAGATAAGTTGAGATGCTAAATTTGGTATAAATTGCATGTAACCAGAAGAATAGTCACAAAAATCCTGTCGAGAATCATGATAAGAGATAGTAAAATTAGTTTCATCAAACGTTGCATTCTTTTTAAAAAAATAAAACTGATTATGTGTAAATATTGGCAAATATGAAATAACAAACATGTAACTTTTCAGTAAGAAACTATTTTTATTTTGTGACATTTTCGTTTTCTCAAACTTCGAAATAAGGTGTAATAAGCTTAAGCCCCACTAAGGGAGCTGCCATACTGAGGCTGACATATGCTGTGGAAAAACCGATGAAAGGGTTAACTATGATATCATTGAACCCTGTATGTATTGTGCATGGCTTTTAACCACAAAAAAGATCTATGGCGTTACGTTGGAACCCTGTATGTATTGTGCATGGCTTTTAACCACAAAAAATGATTAAAAAAAATGTCAGATTTTTAATACAGAAATCAATCATTGAGTGAGTGAATATGATTTAACGTAGCTTTCAACACTATTTCAGTCATATCACGATGTTTGATTCCTATTCCTTTTCACACCTGGAAACCACACGAGTAGGTTCCTATTCCTTTTCACACCCGGGAACTTCGTGGGTGCCCCAGTTAGTTGCCTCCTATGACAAGCTCCATCTCTGAGGGGCTGAGACCTATCCTTGCCATCACCTGGAGTGTGCACGACACCCCAGGTCAATCCCTGGGAGCCCCACGGGGCCAGAAATCAATCAGAAGGCATATAAATGTACAGTCAGATGGGGTTAATTATTTGATTTATGGAAATAGAGAATATCAGAGCATAGGAAATTATTTGGTGTTCATCTTACTTGTCTTTGACCTCCTTCTCATTACGAGGGTTCACCACTCCGATAGGTTTGGACAGATCTCTGTAAATGTCTGGGTTATCAAGGTCCAAGGTGTCAGATGAATAGTCACATAGAACCCAAGGAAACTGAAAATGAAAAGAAAGAGGAATATGAGTAGATTTGTAAACATACAGTACAATCATGCATTAACATATCAACAATATTTTATCTGTCCTGAGTGAAAAGAATTTAAATAAGACCTATTAAAATTCAATCAACATAAGTTTTTTGGACAAAATTCAATCAACCATCAAATATCTAGTGAGCATGGTGAGAGGAGGTATGAATGATAGAAAAAAAATCCTGATATCCAAACCATCAAATGGTAGATATAAGTTATTATCTCACAATCTTGATATCCCGACCATCAATTATCCAGTGAGAGCAGGTATGAATGGTAGGGACAGGTAATATGACCATTTTTTTGCATTCACAATAATCAACATTAGGCAAAACATAGCTTCAAATAATGTTTCTATCATATATTCTTATACCAGAGCTGGAATTACCTGGAACACAAGACCAAGGGTTGATTTACACACAAGAGATGGGTGCATTAACAGGACTTACCACAGGGTACTGACTCAGATCATTGTATGTTCTCCCAGCTATTGTGTTCAGTTGCATCAAGTATTCAAAGTTGGAGATCTCTCTATGAACCCATTTCTAAAAGGACCAAAGAAAGAGGATAAAGTTATATTTAAACATGTAGAGTAAATCTTTTGTCCAAATTGTAAATTGAACATAACATAATATTACAGGGCTTGAAATAAGGAATCGCCATGGCTATGGTAGTAATGGTAATCTCTCTAATAATTCAATCCCCCTATAAAAATTCAATCACCCCCAATTTTAAGGACAAAATTCAATCAGTGGCTCTAATAATTCTGATCACCCTATAAAATTTTTGAAATAACAAAGAAATGATGGATTATATGCATGATTTTGAACCAGTTTGTCACCCCCAGATTTAATCGTGGGAAAGTTCACTTCCAGTAATTGAATTATTCTCGAGACAAGGTGGGTGGAGACACGATGGGTCGAGACAAGATGGGTCGAGACAAGATGGACCGAGACAAGGTGGGTCGAGACAAGGTGGGTCGAGACAAGGTGGGTCGAGACAAGGTGGGTCGAGACAAGATGGGTCGAGACAAGGTGGGTCGAGTAATTGACTTCTGGTAAATGAATTACTGTAATTCAATTTCACTTCCAGTAATTCAATTGACTTCCAGTAATTCAATTTCACTTCCAGATATTGAATTATTCTTGAGACAATGTGGGTCTTGAGACAAAGGGGGTTCTGAAACAAGGGGGTGTCCAAGAACAAGGTGGGTCCAGAGACAAGGGAAGGGGGTCCTGAGACAAGGGGGGTCCAGAGACAAGGGGAGGGGGGTCCTAAGACAAGGTGGGTTTGAGACAAGGTGGTTCCTGAGGGTTAATACTCCATGTAAATATCACAAGACCATGCATATAATAGCCAAATCTGGGGATAACAATGTGTCTAGACACCTTCCTGAGACAAGGGAGGCTCTGAGAAAAGCGGGGTCCCGAGACAAGGTGGGTCACGAGACAAGGTGGGTCATGAGACAAGGGAGGGTCCTGAGACAAAGTGGGTCCCGAGACAAGGCGGGTCCTGAGACAAGGTGGGTCACAAGACAAGAGGGGTCCTGAGACAAGGAGGATCCCGAGACAAGGTGGGACCGGAGACAAGGTGGGTCATGAGACAAGGTGGGTCCTGAGACAAGGTGGGTCATGAGACAAGGTGGGTGCTGAGACAAGGAGAATCCCGAGACAAGGTGGGTCCTGAGACAAGGTGGGTCACGAGACAAGGTGGGTCCTGAGACAAGGAGGCTCCCGAGACAAGGTGGGTCCGGAGACAAGGTGGGTCACGAGACAAGGTGGGTCCTGAGACAAGGTGGGTCACGAGACAAGGTGGGTCCTGAGACAAGGAGGATCCCGAGACAAGATGGGTCCGGAGACAAGGTGGGTCACGAGACAAGGTGGATCACGAGACAAGGTGGGTCCTGAGACAAGGAGGATCCCGAGACAAGGTGGGTCCTGAGACAAGGTGGGTCACGAGACAAGGTGGGTCCTGAGACAAGGAGGATCCCGAGACAAGGTAGGTCACGAGACAAGGTGGGTCACGAGACAAGGTGGGTCATGAGATGAGGGGGTCTTGAGACAAGGTGGGTCCTGAGACAAGGTGGGTCCTGAGACAAGGTGGATCCCGAGGCAAGATGGGTCCTGAGACAAGGTGGGTCATGAAATAAGGTGGGTCCTGAGACATGGATGATCCCGAGACAAGGTGGGTCACGAGACAAGGTGGGTCCTGAGACAAGGTGGGTCATGAGACAAGGGAGGGTCCTGAGACAAGGTGGGTCCTGAGACAAGGTGGGTCACGAGACAAGGTGGGTCATGAGACAAGAGGGGGAGGGGACCTAAGAGACAAGGTGGGCCATGAGACAAGGTGGGTCCTGGGAGAAAGTGAACCCTGAAACAAGGTGGGCAATGGGAGAAGGTGGGTTGCTATGGTTACCTGAGTGAGACCGGAAGCCTTCAGCAGTTCTGCAGGAGATCGTGTGCCATAGTAGGTCAGGTTCGGAGGCCTCAGACTCAGTATCCGACTGTACACTCTGTTCCGAACCTAATCAAATCCATTCATTCAAATGTTCAACAATTCAACAATATTATAAAGTTTACAATTATCAGGTAAACATCACAACAAAATCTCCGGTCTGTCAAATAAGCTTCTATTGTTCATGCCATTGTATACGTGTGAAGGCATCTGTTTAGACTCATTGTTTTACTCAGGTAAGCTATTCTTCTCATTTGTTTTGTGATGCTTACCATCCTTGCTAGAACCAGGGGTATCTCTATCCGAGATACTAAACTTCAGCAAATCAAAAAGCAACATCCTGTGTCTATCGACCAATCAAATCACTCAGCAAGTGACACTTACATAAAAGATGGACCAGTAAAATTACAGCCTTTGAAATTTTAGAAAATAGTAGATACTAAATTCCACTGTTAACTAACATGAAGACTTGAAAGAGATCATCTTCTAAGAACCAGAATATAATTTTGCATAAATAAAAAAGGTACAGTAAGTTCTCTAAGTATTCGCGACCGTAAGCCAATTAATGAATGCTTACTTTTCATCTGATCATTTGATCTTATTCCCTGAGTAAGCAATATTCAAAATCTATAAATGATGCTGTAAGAGTACCTCCTTCTGAAAATTCAGAAAGTAGTTCGTCTGATCTATAAGGAACATTTCTAGTGCACTTCTGCGCAAGTTGTATCGGCGGAAGTGGATCTCTCGTAGTTGTGATAAGGCCCACTTGAAATCTTCACCTCCTAAAAACAAGGGAAGGTAATACTTTATCAATCAATGGAAGCAAAATTTTCCATCTACAAATTCAGGTGATGAAATGGTAATAAAAGTTAAATTCTCAAATATCATCATATTTTTCAATTTGATATGTGTGTGGTAGTGCCTCTAATAATTCAATGACTGGAAGTAAAATTCCAACCATAAAATTTTGGAGTGATCAAATTTACTAAGGGCTGTTCCATTTAAAAAGGGAGGGGAGGGGAGGAAGGCACTCAATATATTATTCTATGGGTCATGGGAGGAAATTCCCTTCAATCCATGTTACAACATTGGGAAGGCCAATAAAATTCCTATGGGTGGTGGGGTATAATTTAAAGCAGCCTTCTGCCCCTCCCATACCTTTTTAAATGGAACAGCCCTAAAACAGGAAGATGACAAAATGGTTCAAAATCATTCATGCATATAATCCATTATTTCTTCGTTATTTCAATGATTTTAGAGAGTGATCAAATTTATGAGAATAACTGATTGAATTTTGTCCCCAAAATTGACTGGATTGAATTTTGTCCCCAAAATTGACTGAATTGAATTAATTGAATTTTGTCCCCAAAATTGACTGAATTGAATTTTGCTATGGAGATTGAATTATTAGAGGGATTACATGTACCTAGTCATATTTATTTGTTGGGCTGATCAGAAATGGAATTAAAATTTGACTAGAGGCCACGGCCACACTTAATCCCATCGGCCTAGTGTGAACTTGCCGTCCCTTTCACATGAGCAATATAAATCTCCGGTATAGACAGATGAAGGGCATTCAATAAGGGGAAACAGAAGTAGTTGGGGGAAAAACAGTCATGTTTATTTGTATGGAAAGTTGGCTAGACACAACTAGATATAAAAGGGGTGGGCACCCACCAACCACCCGCTCTGATAAGAGGAGCATTAAAGTGGCTCTCAATTATGTGTAAGGAAATGTTCACATGTATTGTTGGTTAATGTAAAATGTTAAAGGCATAGTACGGTAGGCCCAGTTGTATTATACAGATGATGGAATTGTTGCAGTGTCTAGCTGCAATGGTTCTGTTTCTAAAGCATTAACCTCATTCTGTGGATATTTTCCACTATGTTGCCATGGAAACAGCAAAAACACCCAAAGTTTGAATAGCCTTGTGCTTCACCACCCAACATTGCTGTATACAAAATTTGAATTCTCTAGCTGCAACGGTTCGGCTTTTAGAACGTTCACGTCGTCATGTGGATATTTTTTGTTATGTTGCCATGGAAACCACAAAATTCAACAAAATGTTCCCAATTTCAATAGGCTTGTGCTTTACCATGCTGTATACCAAATTTGAAGTCTCCAGCTGCAACGGTTCGGCTTTTAGAGCATTCACGTTGTAATGTGGATATTTTTTGTTATGTTGCCATGGAAACCACAAAAACCACCAAAATGTCCCCATTTTCAATAGGCTTGTGCTTTATCACCCAACAATGATGTATACCAAATTTTAAGTCTCTAACTGCAACGGTTCACCTTTGAGAGCGGACAAGTACGTCACCATGTGCATATTTTTCGTTATGTTGCCATGGAAACCACAAAAATCAACTAAATGCACCCAATTTCAATAGGCTTGTGCTTTACCACCCAACAATGCAGTATACCAAATTTGAAGTCTCCAGCTGCAATGGTTCACCTTTTAGAGCGGCCACGTCGTTATATGGATATTTTTCGTTATGTTGCCATGGAAACCACAAAAATCAACTAAATGTGCCCAATTTCAATAGGCTTGTGCTTTACCACCCAATGCAGTATACCAAATTTGAAGACTAGCTGGAACGGTTCACCTTTTAGAGCGGTCACGTCGTTCATCCAGCCAGCCAGCCAGCCAGCCGGACAGTGTGACGACATGATCCCATCCGGCATATATGCCGATGGGATAAAAATGATGAGATGAAAACATGGAATTTTTCTTTCAAGGGTTATGATCTGAAGCTTTATACTTTTTATTGAAGGATCAGTGACATCCATACAGAGGCAGTGCTCTACTGAAACACATATTCCAATGCACCCTGTTATAGCGAGGGACAAGTGTCCTGTTGACCTACCTTCTTCCTTATTCGTCCTGCAGTCAAAGAAGTAGACGTGGGTGGTTGTGACCTCTAGACGACCTTTGACGATCTCCATCAACGTGACCAGTTCACAATCCTCAGACAGAACCAGCTTTTCCTTATCAGAGTATTCCTCACTGGCCGCGCTGGAAAAAAAACAACCATAAATATTTGTGACGGGCAAATTTTTAAAAGTTGTATTAGACAAATATATCTTGTCATCTTTAGGAGAAATGTAAAAAGCTCACAAACATGACAAAAAAATTGGCAAACTTTGAGACTGTCAATATGTGACTGAGATGTCAATATGTCACTTACTTTACTGACACTGTCAATGTGTGAGCTATGTTGAGACTGTCAATATGTGACTTATGTTATCGAGACTGTCAATATGTGACATAATTTATGAAGAAAGTCAATGTGACTTACATTATTGAGACTGTCAATATGTGACATACTTTATTAAGACTGACACTATTTGACTTACATTATTGAGACTGTCAGTATGTGGCTTATGTTATTGAGACTGTCAATATGTGACTTATGTTATTGAGACTGTCAATATTTGACTTATGTTATCGAGACTGTCAGTATATGACCTACTTTATTGAGACTGTCAAAATGCGTCTTATGTGATTTAAACTCAATATGTGACTTACCTAACCGAAACTGTCGGCATGTGACTTACCTTATTGAGACTGTCAATATGTGACTTATGTTATTGAGACTGTCAATATGTGACTTATGTTATTGAGACAGTCAAAATGTGACTTACATTACTGAGAAGTCACTATATGACTTATGTTATTGAGACTGTCAATATGTGACATGTTATTGAGACTGTCAATATGTGACTTATGTTATTGAGACTGTCAATATGTGACTTATGTTATTGAGACAGTCAAAATGTGACTTACGTTACTGAGACTGTCAATATATGACTTATGTTATTGAGACTGTCAATATGTGACTTATGTTATTGAGACTATCAATATGTGACTTATGTTATTGAGATTGTCAATATGTGACTTATGTTATTGAGACTGTCAATATGTGACTTTTGTTATCGAGACTGTCAATATGTGACTTATGTTATTGAGACTGTCAATATGTGACTTATGTTATTGAGACTGTCAATATGTGACTTATGTTATTGAGACTGTCAATATGTGACTTATTTTATTGAGACTGTCAATATGTGACTTATGTTATTGAGACTCATTATGTGACTTATGTTATTGAGACTGTCAATATGTGACTTATGTTATTGAGACTGTCAATATGTGACTTATGTTATTGAGAGTCATTATGTGACTTATGTTATTGAGACTGTCAATATGTGACTTATGTTATTGAGACTGTCAATATTTGACTTATGTTATTGAGACTGTCAATATGCGACATGTTATGGAGACTCATTATGTGACTTTTGTTATGGAGACTGTCAATATGTGACTTGTTATCGAGACTGTCAATATGTGACTTACCTTATTGAGACTGTCAATATGTGACTTATGTTATTGAGACTCATTATGTGACTTATGTTATTGAGACTGTCAATATGTGACTTACATTATTGAGACTGTCAGTATGTGATTTCTGTTATTGAGACTATCAATATGTGACTTATGTTATTGAGATTGTCAATAAGTGACTTACATAATTTGGAGGTCCTTGTCAAAATATGAGACTGTCAATATGTGACTTATGTCATGAAAACTGAAGGTCAACATATCCTAACCTCCACAGTGCAAAGTGTTAACTTTTTCCACATTCACCTCCAGAGTTATGCTCCTTGGACTGTAGCTCTTTGTATTAAGAGGGGTTAAAAGGGGTTGTAAGCATTGTCTCTGTAACTGTATATTTACCTGGCTGAGCTGATTACATTCCAGTCTTCATCACCTAGGACATCGTCTCCAAGATTGGCCTTAGTAACCTTAGCCTCCTTAGATACGGCCAAGTACTCACTCTGTAACCTCTCCTCACTCCCAGTCTCTTTTATTTCTGTGAAATATGTAACCAAATCGAAAAATGTAAATGATATTCATCTTTCAGATATGATCCTGGCCACGCTGGCTGGATTTCTAAAAATATTTCAATTGATCAGACACATGTCTGTCACCCAGTATGTGTAATGTAGTATGAGCCAATAGGATAGATATTGAAATAGATAGATGGTTACGATCCTTATCTCTGAAAGCAATGGCCATTTTATTATATATATTTTGTTTAACACTGCTTCCAATTCAACTCTCTCTTATGAATAAAATCTGTTATTCTATGAAAATTGTAGAAATTTACGGTCTATTCCCAAATAGCAACTTGAAATGAGAGCAACAACATCACTTGTGAAATTACAGTGTGTCACTGAACATGATAAAAGTCTATGTCTGTTCAGTCAGACACATTGAGCTGAAGAACAGACTGGAGACATCATTTTTGCATAAATCAATCTCTTACTTTCATCTGCAGGCATACCTTTCACCAGGTTAACCTACGCAACCAACATCTCCATATAAAGATAATAAATATAATGACTGGCACTAATAAAAACAGTTGAACTCACAAATTATCCATTGAAATCACACTAAAGGAAAACAACACTTCGCAGTAAGCACAGAAGGGGAGGTAACCCTACCTTGATTGTCTCTGAGTTTACTAGCATCCTCATGAAGATCAAAGTTGTAGTTCTGCACCAGTTTCACTTTCATTCTTGAGAAGTTCTCATGGTTGGATAGTTTCCAATTACTGATTTCTTGACTGTCTCTGTAACAAGATTAATATTATTCACTCAGAAGACATTCAGAATGACATTCTATACTTTCACAATCGGTGATTGAACAAATCTAACTCAACAGAGTTATCTCCCATTAAGTCAAATGAGCTGACTGCACGCATTCACTTACCAGCCAAAACATTCTAAATCTACCTTGTAAGTACAAAGTCCAAGATATCTGCCTAGTAAACACAAGTTGGCTGGGTGGTGCTTAGTTGGTTCGTCGTGATATAGCTGAAATATTGTTGAAATTAAAGCTACGTTAAATTCTATTCACTCACTTACTCACTGGTAAACACAAAATCCTATATCTAATCTACCTGGTAAATACAGTGTCCCATATCTACCTGGTAAATACAGTATCAATCTGGGAAATACAAAGTCCTATATCTACCTGGTAAATACAGTATCAATCTGGGAAATACAAAGTCCTATATCTACCTGGTAAATACAGTATCAATCTGGGAAATACAAAGTCCTATATCTAC
>JAVTVY010057362.1:0-31227 GCA_036873755.1 Hanleya hanleyi | reverse complement strand
CACAGTGGATATATACTATACTGTCCCTGTATGGGTGAGTACATATGGTCACAGTGGATATATACTATACTGTCCCTGTATGGGTGAGTACATATGGTCACAGTGGATATATACTATACTGTCCCTGTATGGGTGAGTACATATGGTCACAGTGGATATATACTATACTGTCCCTGTATGGGTGAGTACATATGAGCACAGTGGATATATACTATACTGTCCCTGTATGGGTGAGTACATATGGTCACAGTGGATATATACTATACTGTCCCTGTATGGGTGAGTACATATGGTCACAGTGGATATATACTATACTGTCCCTGTATGGGTGAGTACATGACCACAGTGGATATATACTATACTGTCCCTGTATGGGTGAGTACATGACCACAGTGGATATATACTATACTGTCCCTGTATGGGTGAGTACATATGGTCACAGTGGATATATACTATACTGTCCCTGTATGGGTGAGTACATGACCACAGTGGATATATACTATACTGTCCCTGTATGGGTGAGTACATGACCACAGTGGATATATACTATACTGTCCCTGTATGGGTGAGTACATATGGTCACAGTGGATATATACCATACTGTCCCTGTATGGGTGAATACATGACCACAGTGAATAGGTACTATACTGTCCCTGTATGGGTGAGTACATATGGTCACAGTGGATATATACTATCTACTGTCCCTGTATGGGTGAGTACATATGGTCACAGTGGATATACTATACTGTCCCTGTATGGGTGAGTACATGACCACAGTGGATATATACTATACTGTCCCTGTATGGGTGAGTACATATGGTCACAGTGGATATATACTATACTGTCCCTGTATGGGTGAGTACATATGGTCACAGTGGATATATACTATACTGTCCCTGTATGGGTGAGTACATATGGTCACAGTGGATATACTATACTGTCCCTGTATGGGTGAGTACATATGAGCACAGTGGATATATACTATACTGTCCCTGTATGGGTGAGTACATGACCACAGTGGATATATACTATACTGTCCCTGTATGGGTGAGTACATGACCACAGTGGATATATACTATACTGTCCCTGTATGGGTGAGTACATATGGTCACAGTGGATATATACTATACTGTCCCTGTATGGGTGAGTACATATGGTCACAGTGGATATATACTATCTACTGTCCCTGTATGGGTGAGTACATATGGTCACAGTGGATATACTATACTGTCCCTGTATGGGTGAGTACATATGAGCACAGTGGATATATACTATACTGTCCCTGTATGGGTGAGTACATACGAGCACAGTGGATATATACTATACTGTCCCTGTATGGGTGAGTACATATGGTCACAGTGGATATACTATACTGTCCCTGTATGGGTGAGTACATATGAGCACAGTGGATATACATGTATACTATACTGTACCTGTATGGGTGAGTACATACGAGCACAGTGGATATATACTATACTGTCCCTGTATGGGTGAGTACATGACCACAGTGGATATATACTATACTGTCCCTGTATGGGTGAGTACATATGGTCACAGTGGATATATACTATACTGTCCCTGTATGGGTGAATACATGACCACAGTGAATAGGTACTATACTGTCCCTGTATGGGTGAGTACATGACCACAGTGGATATATACTATACTGTCCCTGTATGGGTGAATACATGACCACAGTGGATATATACTATACTGTCCCTGTATGGGTGAATACATGACCACAGTGGATATATACTATACTGTCCCTGTATGGGTGAATACATGACCACAGTGGATATATACTATACTGTCCCTGTATGGGTGAGTACATGACCACAGTGGATATACTGTAAAACATGTTTCTTTCACGTGCATGAAACTTGGAATAAATCGCGAAAGTTTCATGCACGCGAAAGAAACATGTTCATGTGACAAGGGCGAAGACAAGAACGCAATAACAACATCGACAGAGAAAGGATATGAGAGCAATTGTTTTCGACATTAGCACAGTTTTAATGGTCTCACCACCTAAGCCCTAATCAGAAGCGACTGTTTAAAGCACCGGATACAATTTGATATACGAGTATACTAGTACAATTAATTCTGCTGAATTAGTCCCAAGACTTGCATATATGTGTAGCAAGTGTACTAGAAACGATCGTCAATGCTTGATGCCGGCCATTTTGAACCCATGTAGGATGGCAGGCATGTTTTTTCTGAGTTGTTCGTGGGCCTTCACCATCCACATGGCGTGTTTAGGTTTCAATGTGGAAAGTTTCAAGTCAACTTTGATATCCTGTACAGATTTTCCACTTTTCAGCCCTTCCGACACAATGTCTTCATACCACGCGGTGAACTGGTTTTTCAGGCGGCTTTGGCAACACCATTCCCGCTTAAATCTAACGGCTGGAGCTCTCGTGTGTGGTATTCATTTACTTCAGCAGAGTATAAATGACAATTACCTGCATGATATCTCGCGATATAGGGTTTGTTTACCTACGGGAATTCCTTTTAAGTCTGAAACAGCGGGATTGAAATAATCTGCCCCCAACAGTCAGAAAACCTCTGTTTGAATAGCAGTAAATGTATCTTCATACAGTTAACGCCGCCTTTTGTTATACTCGTGTTGGTACTGTGAAACGACCACACTGAGCGCATCTACATGTGAATACACGTGGCTTCGCCGATTTTGCCGCCTCTGGTCATGCTGGTATGTATTTCCCATGTCTATTAGTATTATATATTTGTGTATATTTTTTTTTCTGGCAGAGAGAGAATCGCGAAAGTTTCATGTCGCAAATTTTTTAAAATTGAAAAATCGCGAAAGTTTCATGTTTTGGCCCATTTCACAACAGAGAGCCAATTTTTCCAAAAAAATAATTTGGTTTTGATGTTGTCACCTATGCATGATAACTTAAGTCAATATCCCAAGAAACATGCTTGATACTCATTTTTCAGGTAGAATAGTTTCTGGTTATTTTTATGAGGCTTAACGACAGGTGAAAATTCTGAACTCAAAATTAGCATTTTCACATTATTATTGTAAATAGATCAAAACTGACAAATAATTAGAATTATGTGAGAAATTTTATGTCCATCATCATGAGAAAGGAATGTTTTGACAATATATAGTAGGAAAATGTACACTTCTTATTCCATTTTCTCAAAAACATGGTAATATTGTAAGAAATTTCATTTGTTACTTACGTGACAGATTTGTTGAAATTTTTAGCCATGGAAAAGGGAGAGCAAATCAGTCAAAATTTAACTACATTACTAAAGCTAGTTTGTTTCAAATATGAAATCTGTAGGACATATAACTGAGATAAGTTTTTAAGAATCAAGGAGAAGTGACTAAAAATCAGTTACTTACGTGACATGTCACGTAAGTAACAGGTTTTGTCACGTAAGTAACATAATCATTATAAGCATTCTGATCACTTTTGTAGCTACAATGTTCCAAACTGACTATCCTTCAAGGATGATAAAAAGATACAATAATATCTGGAAACATGAAATACTGAAGAGAAGAGATTATACTCGAGTGACAGCTCAAAATACCCTGAAATTGCTGAATTCTGACAGACTAATGTTACTTGACATGCTTGAAGAATTCGGTCCCTCAGTCCAGCATCACAAACTGTACTTGTTTATGGTATACATGAGGTGAACAAGACAGGTGAAGTATGGGAACTGGATTCAACTTCATCAGTTAATGTGCAAATGTATATCAGATCATTATCTGTGGGATTTCTCTTCATGTAACATTTTTATTCATTTTCTTTAGTTTGCTCACTCAGCCAGACAAAAGGGAAGAAAAACTTCACAGCTACGATCTCATAAATATATTGTAGTATCCTACATGTACCTTCTAAATGGAACATGTTACATCTTTCATTCACTTGATTAGATGACAGAGCTAGATTTACAAGTGCTCTTCTACATTAGTAACACTAACATGACTAAAGGTCTTCTTCTGATTAAAAATCACCTTCAGATCACCAGATCTGATGGTGGAAATCTCCACAATATGATATAGATTCTTTAGTACATGTATGTGATTGAAGAACCACACACTAACCATGTTTTTTGCATTTTTCTTAATGGATGGTATTACAATACTTGAAAAGTGATGGTGATGATGTTCCAATCCACATTGCTTTCTGTCTGTACATGTATCTGTAGCCCTTTCTTCATCATCTTCACACAGTATCTCAGTAAATACAATGTACTTTTGCATGTACATTGTAGTACGGTACTGCAACAGATGCAGCTGTCTATTTATTGCACATTGAAATAAAGATGCTGAAAATAATAATCCTGATACAGTACCGGCAGTATAAAGATTTTAATTCATGCTTTCAACATTACATTGTTATCTCTGGCAACACATTATCATGATCGAGTATAGACTCTGCATTTCATTGGATAAATTCATTACCACAATGCACAATACACACTAAATTCTACTGTCTACTATAAATGCCTCCGTCCAGAGAAGCAATGTGGACTACTGGAATATCCTCACCATAACATTTCATTATGTCATATGTTACTTACGTGATGCTTTTTTGTTACTTACGTGACACTATCAGTGTTGCTTAATTAATTATTAGAACGTACTTAAAATAAATATGCCAAAAAACATGTCTATTGTGTGCTTGTTCACTCTCATACCAAGAATATATATCATCAATTGGGTAGATTTTCCCAATCAAATCAGACGCTTTTTAATAAGAAGAAGAAAATGGAGAAAATGCCTAATTCTCTGCGTTACTTACGTGACAGAGCACAAATCAAGCTCTGTGAACTAATCAAGTGAATGAAAAGAGTTGTAACATTTCTCATATAGAAGGTAGGATACTACTCTTACATACTTATGAGGTTGCAGCTGTGAAGTATTTTTCCTCTTGTCTGGGTGAGTGAGCAAACTTCAAAAAAGGAATGAAAATGTTACTTACGTGACGTGAAATGGGCCTTTTACAGTATACTACATGTATACTGTCCCTGTATGGGTGAGTACATATGGTCACAGTGGATATATACTATACTGTCCCTGTATGGGTGAATACATGACCACAGTGGATATATACTATACTGTCCCTGTATGGGTGAATACATGGTCACAGTGGATATATACTATACTGTCCCTGTATGGGTGAGTACATGACCACAGTGGATAGGTACATGTACTATATAATACTGTTCCTGTATGGGTGAGTACATGACCACAGTGGATAGGTACATGTACTATATAATACTGTTCCTGTATGGGTGAGTACATGACCACAGTGGATAGGTACATGTACTATATAATACTGTTCCTGTATGGGTGAGTACATGACCACAGTGGATAGGTACATGTACTATATAATACTGTTCCTGTATGGGCAGGTACATGACCACAGTGGATAGGTACATGTACTATATAATACTGTTCCTGTATGGGTGAATACATGACCACAGTGGATAGGTACATGTACTATATAATACTGTTCCTGTATGGGTGAGTACATGACCACAGTGGATAGGTACATGTACTATATAATACTGTTCCTGTATGGGTGAGTACATGACCACAGTGGATAGGTACATGTACTATATAATACTGTTCCTGTATGGGTGAGTACATTGAGACGGTACCCTATTTCTTCTAATTATTCAGACTGCAGAGAGAAATTCTGCTAACATTCTACAAATTTCAATAGCAAGATTTACAATTCTTGGGATAAATAAGATATCCATGTACCACAGTATTTAGTTGACATAAAGATGGTTTTATTCTGCTTTTAAGTTTAAAAATGCGGTTTGAAAAATTAGAATAAATCAGTTTATTTTGTCAATATACCATTTCGTGTATTTCATTTGCATACACTTTGCCATCCATAAGATGGCTTGATAATCGTGTGGCATCCGATACTTTACCGTATACTGTTCGGTCTTCATCCAGGGGAGAACAGATTCGAGAAATCTGATAAATATAGGCTTTTCATACATGTACTTCTTCTGAAACATATGAATAACTTCCGTATCATCCAAAAGGATATGTAATTTTGAACAAGTCGGACAGAACATGACTCGAAATTGGCGGTTTACGTTTGGGTTATGTCGGTAGAGTTTAGCTGATTGGCTGATGACATCACATGCTGTTGATTGCGGGGAATTCCCTCATGTCTAGTTGCCGAAAGTAGACTGAAAATGGATACACACGATCCCACGATCCCAGAGTCAGTCTTACTGCGTATAGATGACCTAGATGGTTACAGGTTGACATGTATTGTGACTGAGGATATCCATAAAAAAGCTTGTTTCTCAGGTAATATAGTACCTATCCACAGTGGTCATGTACCTTCCAAAAATAATTGATTAGTTTTGGAATTGGCTTTATTTTATTCAATTTGTTTTGCTCAGAAGTTTTATATATAACTCTTTCCAATCCTTAACTTTTGTAAGCATAGCACAGTGGATACAAGAAAATCTATTTATACATGGCTAATATGGTACAGAAAAATACAAATTCCCTACCAACCTACAGCCATTGTTTGATGGAACCCTGGGGAAAATAAGCTATGAAATTCCACTGAGATTTCAGTTAAATAACACTGAATTTTCCAGAAAATTTTTGTCAAAATGAAAGTGAAATCCCAGTGAAATTTTAGTAAAATTTTGGTTAAATTTCACTGTGATTTCACTGGGATTTCAATTTTATTCTTCAGTGAAATTCAGTAATATTTCAGTGAAATTTCACTAAAATCTCAGTAAAATTTTGGGGTGAAATGTCACTGAAATCATTTGCTCGAGAATCCCACAACAATTTGTTGGTGAAAATTTCTGTTAAAATCAGTCGTCCTCGATTTTCGAGACAAGTTCAGTTGGCTTTTCTATTGAATTTGATCACGCTTTAAAGTCATAAAATAACAAAATGATAATGGATTATATGCATAATTTTGAACTGATATCTTTTCAATGAACATTCTAGAAAATTTGATCACCCCCTGCTTTTCTTGTAGAAAATTTCACCTCCAATGATGATAATCCTGATATTCATTTGAATTCAGACACTGCATTAGTGCAACCAAAATTCAACTAGGCTTACATGTACTTTTCATTCATTGAGTTTAATTTGTCATGTTATATTTATGAGACAGATTTTGACGTATTCATAATTTTTCAGGACGATTTGGAAACCAGGCTGATCATTTTCTGGGAGCTTTTGCCTTTGCACATGCCCTGAAACGGACGCTGGTACTGCCGCCTTGGGTGGAGTATGTGCGTGGAAAGCCTAGATCGGTGAGATAATTTGATTGGCATGTTTTGCCAAGGCAAACATGGGAAACACCCCCTTTAAGGTGCCAAACTATGCATGATACACATCACTTAATGTTAAAAAAGATTGGCCTCTCACACATGCATAGACTTCCCCAGAGTAAACTATCCCAAAATAGCAAGTGATCCTGCACGAAATGTAACAAAACCAGCCCGTTGTTTAATCATGTTAATTTTGATTTGAATCTTGCCTTCCTGCAGAAGATCATAACTTTGCAGACTGTTGATGTATTATCCATTTGTAGGTCAAATGGTCAAGGTCACTGTCATGACCTGAAATTTTATTGAAATTGAACAAAACTTTCTCAGCAACCAGAGAAACACAGAAAAGTGAAGCACTGCTTGTTTAGTCAGAACAACCATGCTGAATTTGAACCCCCATGATAAATAGTTTTCCACATATAATCAGTTTTACTTAATTATTACCTCTCAGCCAAGTTTGACGTAGGAGTATTGTCATCATCAAGTACGTCTGTCCGCACATACATGAGCCAGATATCTGCAAAATGGTTCCTCTGAAGAATTCCAGATTCGATATGCTTACTTACCTATAGTCTATATAGAAGTCTATCAATATATATATACTTACCTATAGTCTATATAGAAGTCTATCAATATATATATACTTACCTATAGTCTATATAGAAGTCTATCAATATATATATACTTACCTATAGTCTATATAGAAGTCTATCAATATATATATACTTACCTAGTCAAGAGAAGCCTATCGATATATATGTCAGATAATTTATATGGTTGCTATGGCAACATTTATCTTCTTTTTATTGATCTTTTTTTACCCCTCAGCCCATAGGGCTGTGGGGTCTTGTCGTTGCCATGTACGTACGTCCGTCCGTCCTAGCGTCCGTCCGTCCGTCAACATGTTCTTGTCCGCTGAATATCTGCAGATCTATGATGTCAGGCCCGACCAAACTTTGGTGAGAGCTTCCTGAATGTTGACTGATGAAATGATTAGATTTTCAGGTGGCTATGATGATTTAATGATTTTTGTCCTCTGCCACGAAGTGGTGGGAGGACTTGGAAATGCTAGCCGTCCGTCCTTCCGTCCGTCCCTCCGTCCGTCCGTCCTTCCGTCCGTCCTTCCGTCCGTCCTTCCGTCCGTCCGTCCGTCCCACATCTTGTGAACGCGATATCTTGAGAATAATTCGACCAATCGACTTCTAACTTGAGAAGGTGCTTCACATCAGTTAGCCGGCCATTGGTATTGATTTTCACTGTGGTACGTAATCCAAGATGGCCGCCATCGACCATATTGGATTCTGTCCGTCCCACATCTTGTGAATGCGATATCTCAAGAACAATTCGACCAATCGACTTCAAACTTGAGAAGGTGCTTCACATCTGTTAGACGGCCATTGGTATTGATTTTCACTGAAGTGCGTAATCCAAGATGGCCGCCATCGACCATATTGGATTCTGTTCATCCCACATCTTGTGAACGCGATGTCTCAAGAACAATTCCACCAATCAACTTCAAGCTTGGGAAGGTTCTTCACATCAGTCAGACGGCCATTGGTATTGATTTTCACTGAGGTACATAATCCAAGATGGCTGCCATTGACCATATTGGATTTCATCCGTCCCAGATCTTGTGCACGCGATATCTCGAGAACAATTCAACCAATCGACTTCAAACTTGGGAAGGTTGTTAGACGGCCATTGGTATTGATTTTCACTGTGGTACGTAATCCAAGATGGCCGCCATCGACCATATTGGATTCTGTCCGTCCCACATCTTGTGAACGCGATATCTCAAGAACAATTCGACCAATCGACTTCAAACTGGA
This sequence comes from Hanleya hanleyi, assembly GCA_036873755.1. Lineage (NCBI taxonomy): Eukaryota > Metazoa > Mollusca > Polyplacophora > Lepidopleurida > Hanleyidae > Hanleya > Hanleya hanleyi. The sequence continues at coordinate 22,090 of JAVTVY010057362.1, read as the reverse complement.
GAAGGTGCTTCACATCAGTTAGACGGCCATTGGTATTGATTTTCACTGAGGTACGTAATCCAAGATGGCCGCCATCGACCATATTGGATTCTGTTCGTCCCACATGTTGTGAACACGATATCTCAAGAACAATTCCACCAATCAACTTCAAGCTTGGGAAGGTTCTTCACATCAGTCAGACGGCCATTGGTATTGATTTTCACTGAGGTACATAATCCAAGATGGCTGCCACTGACCATATTGGATTCCATCCGTCCCAGATCTTGTGAACGCGATATCTCGAGAACAATTCAACCAATCGACTTCAAACTTGGGAAGGTTCTTCACATCAGTTAGATGGCCATTGGTATTGATTTTCACTGAGGTACGTAATCCAAGATGGCTGCCATTGACCATATTGGATTCTGTCCATCCCACATCTTGTGAACGCGGTATCTCGACAACAGTTTGACCAATCCACTTCAGACTTGAGAATGTGCTTCGCATCAGTTAAACGGCCATTGGTTTTGATTTTCACTGAGATACTTAATCCAAGATGGCTGCCATGGACCATATTGGATTCACTCCGTTCCACATCTTGTTAACACGATATCTCAAAAACAAATCAACCGATCGACTTCAAACTTGGGAAGGTTTTTCACATCAGTTAGACGGCCATAGGTATTGGTTTTCACTGAAGTACATAATCCAAGATGGCTGCCATTGACCATATTGGATTCTGTCCATCCCACATCCTGTGAACGCGATATCTCGAGAACAGTTCGACCAATCAACTTCAAACTCGAGAATGTGCTTCACATCAATTAGACGGCCATTGATATTGATTTCCACTGAGGTACATAATCCAAGATGGCTGCCATTGACGATATTGGATTCCATCCGTCTCGGATCTTGTGAACGTGATATCTTGACAACAATTTGACCAATCAACTTCAAACTCGAGACAGTGCTTCACATCAGTTAGACAGCAATTGGTATTGATTTTCATTGAGGTAGTATGTAATCCAAGATGGCTGCCATTGACCATCTTGGATTTCAGTCACCCATATTGTACCCATCTGTGTTGTGAACGCAATATCTTGATCTATTCCACTCATCGATTTATAAACCTCACAATCCACAAATCCATATACAACTACAGACTTACATTCCAGTGTTACACTACCCATTACTGCTGCCCAAACCTCCTCAAATTGTCTCAACAATTCCAGATGAACGTCTCTTTCCACATACACATATCAACTTTCCAAGTTATATTTAAGGAGATATTGGAAGCGTATATGCTGTATGCTCTCAAACAGGCTACTTGGCGGAGGACCTGCTAGCTACTCAGCTTGTTAATTATTTTTTTTATTATTTATTGATGGCTCAGCTTTTGCACTGTTATCTATGCCCATCAACATGTTCTTGTCCGCTGAATATCTGGAGATCTATTAAGTCGGGCCTGACGAAACTTTGGTGAGAGCTTCCTGAATGTTGACTGATGAAATGATTAGATTTTCAGATGGTTATAATTATTTCATGATTTTTAATTTTTTTTATTATTTTTTGATGGCTTAGCTTTGCACTGTTATCTATGCCCATCAGGAACCCTTCGTTGCATGTTTCATTGTGAATTTTGAAGGTTCCCTGATACAAGAAAGATTCTCATTGAATGAAGGACAACATTTTTCTTTAATTTTGCTATTAAATCATTCTATTCTACATCATATGTTTTATCCTAAAACTCACCAAGCATGTTACTGTACCTTGGAAATTATTTAAAACGAGAGCCCATTTTTAGCCTGACTCTGGGCAATTTTGAACCAGTTTGCATACCTGGAGCTTATGCCCCCCCCCCCCCCAACAATAATGATAAGGGTGGGCCTGTGTCAATCAGTGTGTTTACTTGTTGTCACATTTGTGCAATGCATAAATTGCCACTGATAAAGCTACACTTTCTTGCATGCTGTAATCCCAGCACACCACTCACGTGAAACCTATGTCTGTTTTATACGGTGTCCAGGGATTTTTTGCAGGTTCCGATCCCAAACTCCCAGTTCCTTTTCGTAATTCATTATTGAGGGTCCAATTTTTTTAAGTGAATTTCGGCGCAAATAGCCTGTGATCAATCACAAAACAGAGGTTTATTAACATGAAATTCAATACCCAGCTATGCAATCGGATCGATATTGAGGATCCCAGAGGCTTTTTCTAGTATTTCCTTCAGAAATCCTTTCAAATTGAACAACACTTTCGTTTTTTGTTTGATTTGAGTTTTGGGCGCCCATATGTTTTCCGAAACTAAATTGGCTCTAGATGCAGCCCTGATCCTACTTGACTAAAAAAAAACAGGCTGAGGGGTCCACGCACCTTTTAGGTGCTTGCCTGCAATTCATGTTTTCTTTTCTTTTTTTTTTCAGTCCATCAGTCAAGAGCTAGTCTCTGTCCTGTCATACATATAAATTTTAACATTTCACAGAACGGAAAGATACCATAGCAGTATTTCCAGATAAAACAGTAAATAGTACTTTGTGGCAATTGCCAGATTTCTGATTTTTATGAAAGACCCTGCTTCCCAAAATAAATAATAATATACAAACTATTCTCACTGATCTATTTTTATACGCCCGCCCAAAAGGCGGTCGTATTATGGGATGGCGGATTCCGTCCGTCTGTCCGTCTGTCCGTCTGTCCGGTTCTCGTGTCCGGTCTATATCTGGGACAGTTTTCTATCCACAGCTCCAATTTTTGGTGAGTGGATACCCTACGGGGAGACGATGTGTCGCGTACCAAAATGAAGGTCGAGGTCACAGGTCAAAGGTCACTGGCCTAAAAAACAGGAAATCACTGAAGTATTCGTGTCCGGTCTATATCTGTGAACGTTTTCTATCCACAGTTGCAATTTTTTGTAAGTGGATATGCCAGGTGGAGACGATGTGTCGCGTACCAAAATTAAGGTCGAGGTCAGAGGTCAAAGGTCATTGTTGTCAAAAATCAGGAAATCATTGATCGTTGACAGTTTTCTATCTACAGTTCTAATTTTTGGTGAGTGGATGCCCTAGGGGGAAACGATGTGTTGCATATTAAATGTAGGTCAAGGTCAGAGGTCAAAGGTCGGTGTGATCGAAAAATCAGGAAATCGTTAAAAATTTCTTATTTTTTGTGAGTGGATTCAATAGGCGGAAATGAAGTGATGCATACCAAAAATTAGGTCAAGGTCAAAGGTCACTGACCCCAAAATTAGGAAATTATTAAAAATAACATTTTTTGTGTCAGTAGATACATTAAGGACACACTATGTGTCACATACCAAAATGTAGGTCAAGGTCAAAGGTCAAGGTCACTGTGACCCCAAAATCGTGAAATTGTTAAAAATCATGATTTTTTGTGTCCATTGAGAAATTGAGGGAGACGGTTTGTCATGTACCAAAATTTAGGCCAAGGTCAAAGGTCAAGGTCACTGTGACCCCAAAATCAAGAAATCATTAAAAGTCACATTTTCATATGCCTGTCGAAGACGAGGTCATGTAATGCGATGTTGCGTTCTGTCCATTCATCCATTAACATTTGTTGTCCATGCGATAGCTCTAGTTTCAAGGTATGGATTGGTACCAAACTTTGAGTATACCTTACACGCATGGCAAAGTGGAACCATACATATGAGATCAATTTGTCAAAGTTCTAGGTCGCAGTCCCCCAAAACTGTTGGAATATTCAAAAGTCTTTCCCCTGCATTTATATGATATTGTCCTGTGGAGTTGTCTCCCATGTTTGAAACGCTTCATTTAGTTAAACTGTTGTGAAATAAAAACCATACATTTACTAATTTAACGGGAAAGGAGTCCTTTATGAACTTCACACCTGTTTATTAACTCAAGAACAAAGGTTTACTTCATCACTTTCTTCTTCCTTCATGAAAAATTCTCTCGTCTGAAAGGAATCCATTTGCAGGAAAACTACTATTTTCTTGTGTTTGACTATTGTCGATTTCAGTGTGGGATATGTGAGCTCTCAGCTCTTGCTTCAAGGTCAACCAGTTACCAAGAGTTAAGCTCATTTTAGTTTATCATTCAATGTAAGATGTGATATATGTTACATTCTCATAAGCAAAAAATTGTAGACCTTTCTCTGGATTGCTAGATCAATTGGAATCAAGGCTATTAAACAACCTTGAAATTTGAACCAATGTAATCCCAGATATACGGGCGTATATTGAAGCCCCTTGGGCTCTTGTTAGAAAGGTGAGTTGTCTCACCTTTATTATGGGATCTAGAAAATTTCTGATTTTAGGGTTGTCCGAAGTACACGTATAAAAATAATTCCAAATTGTTTATTCTTTTTCAGACCAGAATAGTTATCCTTCAGTGGTTGACAGGCTTTGTAGGCCTATATATAGTCACTTAGCATGTACTTGATCCCTTACCTGTATTAAATAATACTCTGTTAATTGTTTTCCTTCAAGATATCAGATTAATACGCACTAAAGTATGGAAGCCTGCTATGGTCACTCTTCCAAAGATTGACTTCAGCTCAGAGAAATACAGTTGAGGAAGCAACATGTACATGTGTAAAGAGCTGCCCTACCATAGCTCTTGGGGCTGCACATGTATCTATGCTGGGTCTGGTTTCTGATGAATGAAGAGGTCAAGCTAAAACTAGGTCATCACATGGACTGGTGTTAGGGAATATATGTACATGTATGTAGTGAGATTAATGAATCAATTGAACTTAAACTTAGAAATAAAAATATCTGACATGTCTGAGAACTGAAATATTCTGAGATGAATGTCTTGACACTTGTTTCATGCACTAGTGTGTTCTAATACTTTCATTCAGTGCCAGTACCGGGTGTATGTATAATAGTAATACCACTACATACGGATCATCTTGGTATTATGGCCAGTTTTTCATGTGTTTTTTTGGGGGGGGCTTTTGCAAACAAATAGATACCATTTTGAATTGAAACTCTGGGAAAGAAATCTGCTACTCCGGAAGCAGCTATTCTTTTGAGTGGTACTATCTCCACTATTGCAGCCAGTCAATCGATAGTCTCTGAAACTGATACTCGGGTATCACAATAAGTTAAAAACTATTTTTCCTGTGAGCCATAAATTACAAAATATTAATTTACAAATGGAAGTACAGTGCAATAAAATCTAGATTATGCAGAGAAAAGTTCACTTGCGATGGATGGTATCTGTCCCAACCCTCAAGCAAGCAACAGCGTTTATCTTCTGAACAACCTTTCTATATATGCCCATGGGCCTAGTTTTCACCTCCCATCTTTCACATGACTGAGTGGGAAATTTCTTATTTCATTGTTAGTTTGGTCTGACAACTCCAAGCATGCCAAGTAATCGATTTCAAATTGAATGGATTATGAATGACTACTGTCAGGGAGCATGTCTCACAAACATGCACTTTACAACTCATAAAATTCACCATTCAACCAATTGAACACTCTGTGAATCTGTAGTATCAAACATGATTGGCTAGACATGACTGCAAATCGTAAGAATTAGTCAAGCCTGTTGCCTGTACCCCAGAACCGAGGGGTTTTCAGATGCACAGCTTCGTATAAGACTGAAAATATAAAGTAATGGAATTAGAATGCTGTTACAGAGTAGGGACTATGAACTTATAGGGATGACCCAGGCATTGTTAGTTTGAGACAAGTGTATCCATCATCATGCTGACACATATCCATCATCATGCTGACACATCCATCATCATGCTGACACATAAACATCATTATGCTGACACATATCCATCATCATGCTGACACATATCCATCATCATGCTGACACATCCATCATCATGCTGACACATAAACATCATCATGCTGACACATCCATCATCATGCTGACACATATCCATCATCATGCTGACACATCCATCATCATGCTGACACATATCCATCATCATGCTGACACATATCCATCATCATGCTGACACATATCCATCATCATGCTGACACATATCCATCATCATGCTGACACACATCCATCATCATGCTGACACACATCCATCATCATGCTGACACATATCCATCATCATGCTGACACATATCCATCATCATGCTGACACACATCCATCATCATGCTGACACACATCCATCATCATGCTGACACACATCCATCATCATGCTGACACACATCATCATCATCCATCATCATGCTGACACACACACATCCATCATCATGCTGACACATATCCATCATCATGCTGACACATCCATCATTTGACACATAAACATCATCATGCTGACACATATCCATCATCATGCTACGGCATCCATCATCATGCTGACCCTTATCATCATCATGCTGACACATCCGCATCAGCACATATCCATCATCATGCTGATACATCCATCATCATGCTGACACATAAACATCATCATGCTGACACATCCATCATCATGCTGACACATCCATCATCATGCTGACACATATCCATCATCATGCTGACACATCCATCATCATGCTGACACATCCATCATCATGCTGACACATCCATCATCATGCTGACACATACACATCATCATGCTGACACATACCCATCATCATGCTGACACATATCCATCATCATGCTGACACATATCCATCATCATGCTGACACATCCATCATCATGCTGACACACATCCATCATCATGCTGACGCATAAACATCATCATGCTGACACATAAACATCATTATGCTGACACATATCCATCATCATGCTGACACATCCATCATCATGATGACACATATCCATCATCATGCTGACACATATCCATCATCATGCTGACACATCCATCATCATGCTGACACATCCATCATCATGCTGACACATACACATCATCATGCTGACACATATCCATCATCATGCTGACACATCCATCATCATGCTGACACATATCCATCATCATGCTGACACATATCCATCATCATGCTGACACATCCATCATCATGCTGACACATCCATCATCATGCTGACACATATCCATCATCATGCTGACACATATCCATCATCATGCTGACACATATCCATCATCATGCTGACACACATCCATCATCATGCTGACACACATCCATCATCATGCTGACACACATCCATCATCATGCTGACACATATCCATCATCATGCTGACACACATCCATCATCATGCTGACACATATCCATCATCATGCTGACACATATCCATCATCATGCTGACACACATATCCATCATCATGCTGACACATATCCATCATCATGCTGACACACATCCATCATCATGCTTACACACATCCATCATCATGCTGACACACATCCATCATCATGCTGACACACATCCATCATCATGCTGACACATATCCATCATCATGCTGACACATATCCATCATCATGCTGACACATATCCATCATCATGCTGACACATATCCATCATCATGCTGACACATATCCATCATCATGCTGACACATCCATCATCATGCTGACACATAAACATCATTATGCTGTAATCTATTTTAACAGGTTCAGATTCCATTTGACACATACTTCAAGGTAAATCCGCTGAAGGAATACCACCATGTCATCACCATGGAAACCTTCATGAAAAGATTATCCCCAGATATTTGGCCTCCAGGGAATCGTACAGGTAAAGGGTCTATCATCAGCAGTGTCTCTACATGTATATAGATGATATACAGGCTTCAATACTATGGTTACAGGGAACAATTCAGCTCAACTACATGTAAGTTCAATAATGCCGAACAAAATAATACATGTATGTGTGTTTCCGGTTACCTGACTCGTACCACACATTTGTAAATGGAAATTTTTTATTTGAGGTCTCTGATGTTTCGTTTCTATTGATGAATTCTTTTGAAGAGAACCGGTGGGCAGATATATCAAGGCTAATTACAGATATATCAAGGCTAATTACAGATATATCAAGGCTAATTACAAGTGTGAATGGAAAGTCGGCTTGTGTTTGAAGATGCATGAGCACTTCATGTAAATGTAGCTAACAGAATTAAGTGAACTTCCCAAAAGTCAGGGGGTTGATTCTCAGTTTAGATCCCCCCCCCCCCCACCACACACAAACATAACAAAAAAATCATCCCTTAGTTACACCAATTTCAACAACTTCATGTCATGTATTTGCAGTTTATTGTTATACAACGCGGGGAAACAATGGATGTAACGCCAAGGATGGTAACCCATTCGGGCCTTTCTGGGACACGTTCAACATTGACTTTGACCATTCCGAGTTTTACTCTCCACTGTACCACAACACTGCTAGTCAATTTGAAATGGATAGGTGGAGGAACAAGTAAGTATAGTGGATGGCCTAGGTATGGTTGGCCATCCCTGCCAGAATTCGTCATTTAGAGGCTGCCTCTAAATAATATATACCATGGTATAAAATGCCAAGCCTGCCATAATTCGTATTTAGAGGCTGCCTCTAATTATTTTGTACCATGGTATAAAATGCCGAGCCTGCCATAATCCCTATTTAGAGGATGCCTGTAAATCGCCAAGCCTGCCACAATTCGTATTTAGAGGCTGCCTCTAATTATTTTGTACCATGGTATAAAATCGCCAAGCCTGCCATAATTCCTATTTAGAGGATGCCTCTAATTCATTTTAGCCGTAAGTCGTAAATTTTCGCCTTCTTATTACTTCCACCAATGATATGCGCTTTCACAAATTTGGTGCCATATCTCTACGCTTGTTACAAGTTTACTCATTGGTCAAATTTAATATTCTTGATATGACATCGAGTTGTTTATGACTTACAGCTAAAATGAATTAGAGGCATCCTCTAAATAGGAATTATGGCAGGCTTGGCGATTTTATACCATGGTACAAAATAATTAGAGGCAGCCTCTAAATACGAATTATGGCAGGCTCGGCATTTTATACCATGGTATATATTATTTACAGGCAGCCTCTAAATACGAATTGTGGCAGGCTTGGCGATTTAGAGGCATCCTCTAAATAGGAATTATGGCAGGCTCGGCATTTTATACCATGGTACAAAATAATTAGAGGCAGCCTCTAAATACGAATTATGGCAGGCTTGGCATTTTATACCATGGTATATATTATTTAGAGGCAGCCTCTAAATGACGAATTCTGGCAGGGATGGCCAACCATACCTAGGCTCTCTCCATGATCTAGATTTGTTCTACAGCTCCATTAACAATGTTTAATGTGAATCGTACACAATGTAGGACAAACAGTTTGTCTGGTAAGCAGGGCCTCAAGCATCCAGGCTGTTTTTGAACCCATAAGGGTTTTAGGCACCATGGGTTTGGGTGCCCAATCATCTCTGAGCAAACTTGTGATGCTGCTGAATATCAACTTGTCAGGCTGTATTTTAGACCATTTAACATGTTTAATACTCCTAGATCATCCTCGAGTTCTGGCAGTTCTGCACCATGACCTGTTTCACAATACCTCAACATTTCACGTCACGTAAGTAACATTTTCATTCCTTTTTTGAAGTTTGCTCACTCACCCAGACAAGAGGAAAAATACTTCACAGCTACGACCTCATAAGTATATAAGAGTAGTATCCTACCTTCTATATGAGAAATGTTACAACTCTTTTCATTCACTTGATTAGTTCACAGAGCTTGATTTGTGCTCTGTCACGTAAGTAACGCAGAGAATTAGGCATTTTCTCCATTTTCTTCTTCTGATTAAAAAGCGTCTGATTTGATTGGGAAAATCTACCCAATTGATGATATATATTCTTGGTATGAGAGTGAACAAGCACACAATAGACATATTTTTTGGCATATTTATTTTAAGTGCGTTCTAATAATTAATTAAGCAACACGGATAGTGTCACGTAAGTAACAAAAAAGCGTCACGTAAGAAACGTGACATAATGAAATGTTATGGTGAGGATATTCCAGTAGTCCACATTGCTTCTCTGGATGTACCCGGAGGCATTATAGTAGACAGTAGAATTTAGTATGTATTGTACATTGTGGTAATGAATTTATCCAATGAAATGCGGAGTCTATACTCGATCATGATAATGTGTTACCAGAGATAACAATGTAATGTTGAAAGCATGAATTAAAATGTTGATACTGCCGGTACTGTATCAGGATTATTAATTTTCAGCATCTTTATTTCAATGTGCAATAAACAGACAGCTGCATCTGTTGCAGTACGTACTACATTGTACATGCAAAAGTACATTGTATTTACTGAGTTACTGTGTGAAGATGACGAAGAAAGGGCTACAGATACATGCACAGACAGAAAGCAATGTGGATTGGAACATCATCACCATAACTTTTCAAGTATTGTAATACCATCCATTAAGAAAAATGCAAAAAACATGGCTAGTGTGTGGTTCTTCAATCACATACATGTACTAAAGAATCTATATCATATTGTGGAGATTTCCACCATCAGATCTGGTGATCTTAAGGTGATTTTTAATCATCAGAAGGCCTTTAGTCATGTTAGTGTTACTAATGTGAAAGAGCACAAATCTAGCTCTGTCATCTAATCAAGTGAATGAAAGATGTAACATGTTCCATTTAGAAGGTACATGTAGGATACTACAATATAACACAATGCTATTCTATGGATAACAACTTCTTTATTGCTGTGGAGCTGACGTTACTACAATATATTTATGAGATCGTAGCTGTGAAGTTTTTCTTCCCTTTTGTCTGGCTGAGTGAGCAAACTAAAGAAAATGAATAAAAATGTTACATGAAGAGAAATCTCACAGATAATGATCTGATATACATTTGCACATTAACTAATGAATTTGAATTCAGTTCCCATACTTCACCTGCAGCCATAGGTACTGTAGGTTATTGCTTGAGAACTGTTTAAATTGAAGGGAGACAACTCTTCCAAAATAACATCACACCTGTTTGCCCTGTCAATCCACCTTATTCCAAGGCACTGGTGGTTTATAGATTTACTGCTACACAAGAAATGAACATACATGTAAGACTGACTGAAATTAACTGAACAGGAATTCTCTTTGAACTCAGCATGAGGGATGTTTCATCTTGCTGTATAAACAAAACTCCAGCTACAATGTAGTTGGTTATCAACATTTTTATATTGAGAAAGGATGATACAAATCAATCTACTCACAGACGGAGTAAACAGGCCCAGGCAAATCTGTCAAGATTTGATTTGACTGAAGTTGCGCAGATGGAAGAATATTCGCTAGAATCGTCTTTCATAGCTATTGTTTTGAAACTTTTCTGTTAAACCCCTCTCAAAAAAACTAAAGTTAGAAGAATTCCTTCCCTTCTGTTGTACATGTATGTGAATGTGATCATGTTCTGATATCCTAGGTCACCCAGGTAAAAGGATCAAAGACTTATCAGTCAGGGAATCAACTCACAGATGTTATAAACATTACTGTATCCTTCAGTAATTCCTCTATTAATTCAATCACCCTATTAAAATTCAATCACCCCCACATTTGTGGACAAAATTCAATCACTTGTTTTAATGAATTTGATCATCCTAAAAAATCATTGAATAATTAAGAAATAATGGATGATATCCATGATTTTGAATGATTTTGCCAACTTCCTATTCCAATAATTTTGATCACCCTTCAATTTTCAATTTTACTTCCTGTGATTGGATTATTAGAATATTACCATAAGCCAGGAAGATAAAGGATTGATGACCTATAGATCAAGAGGCCAATGTCAACCCAGCTGAATACATGTATCCAAATGTACACTACCATGACTACAATATAGCTGTCTTGGGGGTATAAATTCCACAGTAACTGACATTATATTTTGATGGGTTTTATTTAACTTTATTGAATCCTTAGACTACAGATATGCACACAGGTCATTGATCTTTTGTATTGTGTGATATTCGCCAAAGAAATGAAAAGGGTTAAGTTAATAGTATGATGATTTTCCTTCATGTGGTAGTTTCTTTTTGTCAATCTCCCACAGAGCATTCTCCCAACGTCAGAGTTTGTAACCTCCAAACCGTCGGTAAACAACCTCTCACTGCACCTCTATACAAATGCATGGCGCGCAGCCACATTGCGTCTTTTCCGCTAAGCCAATGAGAGAGTGTGTTATATTTTCCAGCTGACTACGTTATCACAGCTACATGTAATCACCGCATGGAGATGGGTGGCCATATTGTAAACAACATTTGACAGGCGAGCATTCTGATTCACACTGAGAGCTATTGTAAGCATTAATTGATAATGATGACCCTGGAAAATGGATCCAGCAAGGTATATGGGACCAGGCAATCAACAAGCGTGCACCTTACAGAAAACTATAACGAATGATATGTGTTTCATGTCGCCGGTCTTTTGAAACCAGTGAGACAAATCAAAGTCAACACAAACTGAAAAATTACTCCGTCAAGATTACTCATCTGAACTTCCGCGAGGTGTATATTATTATGTATTTTATGTGCAACAACCAGAAATATGCATCGAAACACATCATTGGTCTAATTTCTTCATAGTACCAAATATTGAATAATAAGATATCTACAGTTAAATGTGTTTCCCTGGTTACATGTACAAACATGAATAAGTCATGAGTATTTACCTCTCTCCAAAAAATATTAAGATTTTGTCTGAAAATAACGGATTTCAGTTTAGCAATTAATAATTGATTCAGCTTTTTTCAAACGCCAATTTTTCTAAATTATTTAAATTTGCTCAAACTTAAAAACGTTTATCAAATAAATTGGCTTTGAATTAAAAAATGACAACAGTATTATCACAATTTTCAGTATTATATTATAATTTATATTGTAATTTATTATTATTATTTTATTATTATAATTTATCTGTTTATAAACTTACATGTACCATCGAATCAAAGCAAGAGCCTCGTCAACAACGATAGCCGTGGTTTTCCTGTGTGTAATTAGCAAATCACGGTTCTCATGGTTTATCAGTAATTTGTGGCATGAGAATACAAATGGATAATGTCCCTCTTGTAGTTTTTCTCTGTCGCAATCGCCAGGTCCAAGATATTTGACAGTATATCCCAGGGTTCGGAGTACATTTAACTGCTCGTTCATGATGGAAGTTAGCAGACAGATCACAAATACATTTACTAGTCCGGTTTTTGAAACAGGACGTCCCTGGTAAAGATTTGCCACTGCTTGTTCTCGTCGATATACAACGCCTATTCTGACTGGCTCGCGCCGAAGTTATGCTGAGCTTCTCCGAAATCATCGGCCTCATTCGGTAATCTGAACAAGTTTGCGTCATTTGGTAACGGAGGCTGTTGATTGAGCGAGAGCCATGCGCAGAAAAGCTGTGCACCGCAATTTGCCCCAGTGTGCAATCAGAGGGTATATATAATATATGATATATATAGGGTATATATGACAATAAGGATATATAATCTGATGCCATGAGAATGCCACAGAGTTAACCTGCCCATATACCATGTCAATGAACTCTGCATGATCCCAGTTATTATGTAACCTTGAACCCAAACATCATATCACAAATGTACACACTACATGTGCACATACCGAGGAATCTTCATGAAACACATTCAATATTTCATTTCATTGTTCGGTAACTAAGCATATTGGCTCATTTGCAAAAAAATACTTACAATAGGCTGTAGTGAAAATTATGTACTATATTAGGGCTGCATAATTCAGGTATAGTCTGCAAAACACTTTAATTAAGCTCGTCAATAGGTCGATCTCTGTCCCATCATGTCAGAATAGCCCTGCTCAGAGAATGACAAAAGACATTTTTGTGGCCAAGATGGCCGGCTGGGCACAACGGCTGGAAGTAACCTGGCTTGTTTGGTGGAGAAACATATCTGCTTTATTCATCAAAGCAAGATAAAGCATACATAAGCATACATGTCAATAAGAAATCAAAAATAATATATAAACTTAGAATTCTGATGGAATCACTTCAGTAGGTGATAAGTAATTACTCGTACAAGTATATCCCTGACTGATAAACAAATTTTATTTTGTTGAAAAAAAACAAATTGTGACTCTATAGGAGGCGTTAGATATGGACTTCAGTTCTTATGGAAAGTTATGAGCTGTACAGGTGGACAAATATGGATAAATTAATTTTCAGTCTTAAGTTTAAGAACTCGATAAATGATTTACAGTCAATAAGGTTAGAAATGTATCATTATTCCTCTTCTAAATTGATTGTTTTTTCTAGGTATCCACCTGAAAAGTACTTGGTTATGGCTTTTACTGGAGCGCCGGCGTCCTTTCCAGTCACATCAGCTGATGCCAAACTCCACAAATATCTACAGTGGTCAGATAATATAGAGAGTAAAGCAGTACAATTTATCAGTACAAAGATTGAGAGGCCTTATATTGGCATCCATCTGAGAAATGGAGTAGATTGGGTATGTTGAAAAGCATATTATATAGGATTTTCAAGGATATTAGGTTTTGGTTAGAAACTTCCATTTTGTTTAGATTGCTTTATTTCAATTTTCTAAGGTACATGTACATGTAGTTTGTTATTCAAGGGAGACTACTTATTGCAGAATGTGACACTTCATATTAACATATCAAAATTATCTCCCCTTACAAATGCTTTCCATACTTCTATTTTGATCATTTTTCCGTTAAAAATTACGGTGAAAATTGCAGAACAATTTGACAGATATACTTTTTGCAGTTAACGTCTCAATCATAATGCATACTAGGTAATTGTTGAAGTTTTGAGATGTCATATATCACTCCCGGCAACACTTTAAAAGGTATGAGCTATGGAAATACTATTTTCTAATGTATTTGCCTCAAACCAGTCATATTGGTATGGATGAGATGGAAGTATACATGAAACAAATCGAAATTGAAGGACCTTTCCTTCAATTACACAAATGGTTACCATGGGAATGGTGACCATCTTGGATAAAAAATACAAGAACAAAATTGTATAGATTAAGGTAATTACATAAGAGAGTGAATGACACCTTTTAAATTTCATTTTTCCATCAGAAATATCAGGAATATCAAATTAACAAAACAGCCTAATTAATAAATGATTGTTGATTTCCATGGCAATGGTAGTCAATGGTAGTCCTAGTTTCATATAGATATTACTTTATCCCTTAAAATCTTTCAGAAGTTAAAATGTATTGAAATTGTATCTATAGACAATTGTATCTATAGACAATTGTATCTATAGACAATTGTATCTATAGACAATTGTATCTATAGACAATTTTTGCGTACATGTAGCTCCCCTTCCTAATTAAAACAACGTTATTACAAATTGTCAGAGAGATGGAGAGAGAGGTCTGTTACAATGGACAGGCACGGGACATGACTGACTGATATCTCGGGATTATGAATTCCATTTCTGCCTGTGTTTATATATGGGGAAATACATTTAGAATGATGATAACTGGTATATAAGTGCATGGCAAATATGCATCATATTAGCTTGCTACCCAAAGAAAGCATCCTCCATATGGATGCTCTGTATGACTATTATATTCAAAATAACAGCCATTGAATGGATGGCAATTTACAGCATGCTTACTGACAAACCGAGTCTTGATTTTGATTTATGATTTTGTTGTCAATGAGGGAATGACCCGCGAGCGTCTCTCCAGTCAAACAATCATGGATCCTTACAACTGAGACCAAAGGAGCTGAAATATATGACATATTTCCTTCTTATTTGCACCAATATGGGTATATTCTGAGAGGTCAGGAGGTCACTAATGTGATTCAGAACCCCTGAAAATTCATAATCCATATTCTGCCATGGTACATGTATGGCTTTGTCAGACGAACCATGGCTAGAGATGATGAAAGAAAGGAACACTTGGCTTACCATAAGGAATATTTTGACATTTTGGAGTTGAAAATATGCCAGTTATCACTGGATAAAAAACATGTCCCCATAATTAGGCATAGGAAGAAATGGGATTTTGTGTCGCAGATATTTCACCAGAAGCTGGACAGCAGTGCAATCAGGCATAATGCACAAGCAAAATACTTCTAACAGACTCAGTAAGCCTATGTTTAGGATCAAAATATTTTGACAATGTTTTATTTCTCACCTTGATGCAGACCATGTGTAATACATGTATATAAAAAGTAGTGCCCATATCAGGAGGAGAGTGACTAGCTGAATCAAACTACATCTTTTATTCTCTCCAGAAAAATGCATGCGGACATGCAGAAACCAGTCCACAGATGTTTGCATCGACACAGTGCCTCGGTGCACGTGGTGAATTTGGTCGAGTCACTCCAGAACTGTGTTTCCCATCTGATAAATTAATTATAAAACAGCTGAAAGCTGCCATAAAGAAATACAGAGCCAAGACAGTGTTTATAGCCACAGACAGTAGAGACATGATACCAGAGTTGGAAAAAGCTTTTAAAAAAGTGAGTAATACATACGTTAATTACCCTAATAAATCGATCACTGGAATTGATATTTGAGGTGGTAAAAATGAGGGGTGATTAATTTATTGCAACTGAACGAAAGTGGTGATTCGTGAAAGTCCGAAAAATGAATGGAATAGAATAGAATATATTTATTGCCAAACCAGGCAATAATTAATCAAGTGCCCAGTTTCAGATACCGCCACTTGTGAGAACTGTGTCAGCATGCAACTGAGTTCTTTCAAATTCTGTTTATACAGGGTGTGATTCAATACAATCCAGCCACATATATTTGGACTGAATTAATACCCTGTTATCAAACACGATCTACATGCCAGTTAATTCAAATGGTTGGTGCTCAGTTGCTTTAACTGCAGAGAGACTACTAACAGGACTAATATAGTATGGCCCACTCCAGTCAATAACAGAATATTCTCGCTTGCCAGAAAGTTATTGCCAAGTGTCCTAGACGCTCTAGATCAATCAGAAACTAATAATTCCTTTCAGAGATTTAATGTTGAGTTCCAAGTTAATGTGATGGGTCCGTGATATGTCTAGACCTGCTACATATGGGCAATGTCAAAATTCATTTGATCTGCCGAAATATATGACCGAACCATAACCAATATATGACTGACCCATAACCAATATATGACCGACCCATAGCCAATATATGACCGACCCATAACCAATATACGACTGACCCATAACCAATATATGATTGACCCATAACCAATATATGACCAACCCATAATCAATATATGACCGACCCATAACCAATATATGACCGACCCATAACCGATATATGACCGACCCATAACCGATACATGACCGACCCATAACCGATATATGACCGACCCATAACCAATATATGGCCGACCCATAACCAATATATGACCAACCCATAACCAATATATGACCGACCCATAACCAATATATGATTGACCCATAACCAATATATGACCGACCCATAACCAATACACAGGCAAACGTTCACCAACCAGTACCACTCAGTACCTGGTTGGCTACTGGTTGGTGAAGAACTGATTGGTACTGGTAGGAAAGGTCCCCTTGTGGTACTGACCAGTTGAAAACTGAACGGGCACTGATTGGTCATCCATTGGATCCTATGAATTTTCTACTGATTGGCTACCATGCAGTTATCAATCAGTTACCAGTGAGTTACTGCTATGTTACCATCCCAATTTTCCACACTTGGTACCTGTTTGTAACAATGCCGTAACACTTCGGTGCCTTGATTGGTTACAGCCCAGTTACTGAATGGCTACCAACCAATTTCTGCTTACCTGCCAGTACCTCTTGGTACTGGTAGGAAAGGTCCCCTTGTGGTACAGTTCAGTTGTCAAGTTGGTCACCAATCAGTAACTGAACAGTACCAACCGGTCACCAGTCAGTTACCAGGCATTTCATTTATGGTATAATCTATTGGTTACCAACCAGTAAACTGACCAGTAGCCTTCAAGTCAGAACTGCATAGTACTGCAAAGTTGGGATCGTTATGGCTACCAATTGGTAACCAATCAGTTACTGGTAGGTAACTGGAAAGAACCTGGCATATATTACCAAGTGATGACTGATTGGTAACTGCACGGTACTGTTCAGTCAGGACTTGACGGTACCAATCCTAAAATTTCCGTGCAGTACCAACGAGTTACCTAGAGAGTACCAACAGGTAACAGAATGGTACCAATTGGTACAGAACTGAATGGTACTGGTTGATGAAAGTTTGGCTGTGTGTATGACCGACCCATAACCAATATATGATCGACCCATAACCAATATTTGACCGACCCATAACCAATATATGATTGACCCATAACCAATATATGACCAACCCATAACCAATATATGACCGACCCATAACCAATATATGACCGACCCATAACCAATATATGACCAACCTATAACCAATTTATGACCGACCCATGACCAATATATGACCGACCCATAACCAATATATGACCGACCCATAACCAATATATGACCAACTTATAACCAATATATGACCGACCCATAACCAATATATGACAGAGTTCGAATTTGGCACCTGTCCGTCAGTCCGAGACCGGTAAAAAATCAAACGGACTGGTGTGAGTGACTGAACAACAAGTCCGTCGGACTGGCATGACTGGTAACAGAAAAACTCTCAGTTCATTGTGTAAACTATTTCTCTGGATATCTCCACACAATTTGTAAAGAATGAAAAACAAAATGTCTGTTTTCGGTTACCCGACTGAGTCTAAATAAATCGTGTAAGTCTAAAAATAATTCCAGCAAATTCCAACGAAATCACGACCACGGCCGCGTTTTACGACAACAACAACAACCGTAAAGCGATGCGAACACTGTCAGCACACCGTAAAGTGTGACTGTAATGCAGCATGGCAATGCAGGTTGGCGACCTTTTCAGAAAATAAAGCTCCCAATTCCAGGTCGGGAATCGGGAAATCAGCAACATGATTACGCTTCAGTCGGCCTGATCATGTTTACCAGGACAATTTTAAACATATTCTCCATCAACTTCGAAAGAAATCTACTGATTTTTTGGCTTGAAATGGCATTTGTTGAAGCAGTGTTTTTCGCGACGACACGTGCAGTCAAAATCGCCTTCAAAGTCTAGCCGACGGGGTTTGTCGTCTGTGATTATCTTCACACGCGCTCAAGAAATTCAAGAAATGCACAATTATTAATTTCTTATTTAGTAGCAACCATCACAGAGCACAAAATATTCATGATGATAAATGTTTCCACATCATCTTTTATTTAATATTAACGGACTAGTAAAAAAATTTGCGGACTGGTTACATTTTTGGCTCACCAGTCCGGCGGACTGGTTCAGATTTTTCTTAAATTCGAACACTGTATGATCAACCCATAACCAATATATGACCGACCCATAACCAATATATGACCGACCCATAACCGATATATGACCGACCCATAACCGATACATGACCGACCGATTGGTTTGTCAACTTGACCTGATTCAAGTTGAAATTTAAATTCATGTCATTGGCACTCTCCCTTTTGCTATGTGAGAGAGTCAGGAATTTCTGGAACTTTTGCAGGATTGTGAGCAGGAACTGCAGACTCGAGATAATCCACTTAGAAAATCAGTTTCTAGATTTGTTTTTAATTTGGTTTTGAGATCAGTTGATTTATGGCCATAAATTGTGAAATTTTAATACAATAATTTTATAGATATTAAAAATTCTTATTTTGTGATAGATATTACTTGGATGAAATGCATTTGACTATGCTACATATGTAGAAGTAATTATTGTTCTTTGCCTTACAGGTTAAGTTTGTGAAGCATACACCTTCTCATCCACATGTGGACTTGGCCCTATTAGGAAAGTCAGACTTTTTCATAGGGAACTGTGTATCCACTTACACAGCCTTCGCAAAGAGAGAACGGGATGTGATGGACAAACCCTCTGCATTTTGGGCATTCCCATTGAAAAAAGAAAGTACAGACAAAGAGGAACTGTGATATTATGGAGACTATTTAATTTAAGCTTCAAAAAAGTCAGAAATGTCAATCATTGGCCAATCTGAGTTTACTTGTGCTTGGTGCTGACATCATCAAACATCAAGCCAAATTTCTTCGTTCACACTTTGAACCATTCTCATGCATATCATGGCATCAGATTCTATACCTCATTCTGTCAGCCAGGTACCCTCTGATTGCACTGTGAGTAAACAGTGGCATGCATGACTCTCAGCTAAATCAGCATTTGTTTCTAAATGGAGTGAAGTCACAGCTGAAGAAGACGCTCTGTGTTCTTGGCAAATAGGCCTAGTTGAGCATATAATTTATTCATTCTACTGTAAAATATGCTGGAGACATTCTTCATCTCTCTGGTACACTCGATTTTCCTGCATCAATCAAAATCGATAAACACTGAATATGCAGGCATGCCACATATTTTGACTCAGTGCAGTCAGAGTGTGTTACACCAACAGATTTTAGGAGGTTACAAACTCTGACTTTGGGAGAATGACTTTGAACTAACTGTTCAATATCTCAGGTGTCTAAAATTGGGTGACATCTTCCCCCAGTCATTCCTTGTTATATAGCAGTAGTGGTGACCTGATATATATACGTCAGCCAGTCAGCAACTTGACACAGTTTAAAATTCAAATGGATTTTTATATGTCAATGGTGTCTCCTGTCTTCAGTCCTGTTTAATATGAATATTCGTTGAAGACAAATGATGGGCTAGCCAAAGGCTAGTTTGATGTGTGAGCGTAGAAAATGGCTAGGTGTATGAAGACTGGAGTCGAAACACGGGGTATCCAGTAGGTCACTTACTGTTACTGGTGTTCCCTCATCATGCTGTTGACAAGGATTGAAAAGTGACATCCACTCAAGTTATGCATTCCATTCTTTCACACATGATAATCAATGATGTGACTGTACCAGGTAACAATGTTTGCTTGGATTGCAAACTGTATTTGGGATGATGTCACTGCTGTCTGAACAAGCTCAATAAAAGCATAAATGTACGTCAGAACCACATGTGAACACATCTGGCAATCTTTTTGAAACTGATTTTTTTATGTTTGACCTTCTTTGATATGTTCACTGAACATTGCTCGATACATTCAAGATTCACTGATATGCAATTGGAAAACCATTAGTGAATCTTGAAGGTGTTCAGCAATGTTCAGTGAGCTGCGCAAAAGTGCTTGACAGCTGGATAACTTTAATTTGTGAATGTTAATTTGCCTAGGCTAAATAAACAAGAGCCAAAAGTGGGCTATCGGTCATGTAAGACAAAGTGATGTGAATTTCTGGGATTTCCAATAGCGGTAAATGGGCAAGTGCTCAGCTATTGTTCCATTTGCTAACATGTCAAGTCACTTTGAAAAGCAGTATCTCCTCTTACATGAACTATATCCTAAAATCGGCTTCAATATATACCTGTGCAAGACAGTGAGTCATAAATCTACTGATATGAAGAAAAGAATTAGACTTTTAATGATTTCCTGATTTTGGGAGTCACAGTGACCTTGAACTTTGACCTTGACCTAACTTTTGTTATCTGACACCTCCTCCCCATCCTAATATATACGGACAAAAAATGTGACTGAATGATTTCCTGATTTTAGGGTCACAGTGACCTTGATTTTTGACCTTGACCTAAATTTTGGTACATGACACATTGTCTCCCCTTAATGTATCTATGGAAAAAAAATCATGCTTTTTTAACAGTTTCCTGATTTTGGGGTGAAGGTGACCTTGACATATATTTTGGTATGTGACACGTCGTGTCCCCCTAATGTATCTGGCTGACACAAAAAAGTTATTTTTGATGATTTTCTGCTTTTGGGGTCACAGTGACCTTTGACCTTGACCTAAATTGTTTTATGCGACACATCTTTTCCCCTAGGAAACCTTCACAAAAAAATGTAATTTTCAATAATTTCCAGATTTCTAGGCCACAGTGATGGTGATCTTCGACCTTAACCTCCACCGTGATATGACTGAAATATTGTTGAAAGTGATGATAAATTATATTCACTCATTCTCTTCAATTGGTGTCAGTCTCTATTTTAATTCAAGGTCTTCTTACACCAAAGAAAGTTTTTCTATGATGGCAAGGTGATTTTTTAATACCAAAGTTTTTTTATACTTGTTGAAGAATAAACTGTTCATTTTGTCTGAACTTCATACTTCATTTGAGAGTCACTTACCAACACTGCCATTGTAGTGGGGGGGG